>ML414276.1:0-106541 GCA_005239525.1 Nicotiana knightiana | reverse complement strand
GGGGGGGGGGGGGGGGGGGCAGACCGGCACCCGATGCCTCACCTATCATTGCGTACCAACATACGACTAAAGAACTCTGAACATATAATTTCATACTTTGGCCATGGGCCACATTGCAAGGCAATTGTGAATGCTGACTAAACATCAATATAAAGTGGTGCCAACAAGGTCCACATAACTACTGCGGCTGGCAAACCAACAAAATATACATAAAAGGCTTACAACCCAACATACTACACTAACTGACAGGATATGTCTACAAGCCTCTACTGATGGATATACAGTGATCGGAACAAGGCCCCGACCTACTCATAACATATATACATATATACACAACATGTACATAAAGCTATAGACCCGGTAACTCCGAAGGTCCTGGAGCTTACCGATCAAGCTGAACTCGGGAAACACCTAATGGGGAGGTCTACTCGTCTGTCTGTTTGAACCTGCACACATGAAATGCAGTGCCCCCACAAAATGGAAGTCAGTGTAAAATAATATGCCGAGTATGTAAGGAGATATACTCAAAGCTCAAACTGAACTGATAATATAATAACAACTGGAAGTCAAAGAAAATCTGAAGATATGTTTACCTGCTGATACTAACTCAACTCTCTCAATATAGTAAGTAATATAGCTTTCCGGCCCAATAAGGCTTTTTGTGTATACATATATATATATATATATATATATATATATATAACTACTCTACCATAGAAGGCTCCCTCATAGGCGCTCGACCATACTAGGCTCTGTATCTCGACCAACTGGGCTCGCTCTTAGGCGCTCGACAACAGTGAGCTCAGTATGTATCTTGCTGTCTGATGTGAGGTTGCCTAATAAGGGTCTGCCCATCGTTTATAGCTCGATGGTAGTGAAAATAATGTAATAATGTATATATAGATTCTCTGCTCTCTTTACTGGAAGAAGATAATACTCAATTGAACATAATGTCCCGATAAGGGAGAATACTGTAACTTATGAGACTAGGATAATGTATGAACTTCTCTATATGTCTCGTTATGAAACATATGTAGTTACTATATCATGCCAAAACGAAGTAAAGGCTTAGCCATAACATACCTGAGTTGATTCTTTTGGCAATCCCTCTAACACCCGTTAATTGCAATAAAACACGTAACCCCGAGATCAAAATAGGGAACAATTCGTATGAAATTCTCAAAGAAATAACATTGATATTGCAAAATCATCTCTGTTGAAACACTTTCTCAAGAGATTTACTATTGACGTTACTATTTAATGGAAACCTTAACTGAAATATTTCTTAAGAGGTTAAAACTAACATTACTATGTAATTGAAAAGCTTAGTTTAACTTTCTTAATACTTTCTAATGAGTGTTTGTAATGGAAAGGACATTATAAGGTTAATCACTAGAACACCTAAGGCCAAATGAAGTAAAGATGAAAATCTTCTACATGGTTTTTAGACGTAATAATGAATGTACTCACTTTGTGTTTATCACTTAGTTTCCACCTTTAAATTTGATGTATGAGTGATTGGGTTTTATTGTAGGCTGCCACATAGTCAAATTTTAAACCTTATCCAATAATTCCCTAATTAATTAGGTAATGTGCCACTACCTAATAATTAACCAATTGCACACATAATTAAGAATTATCTCAACTTACTTAAAACACTACTCACTTTTAACACACCTTATACACCTTACTATCAGGGTCATGTGGTACCTTGCCCTGTATGGAACTAGTCCGTAAATACCAGGTATTTTAGCTTGGGACATATTTTACCCCATAATGTCAAATTTCGATGAAATTCATTTTCTTCGATTCATTTACCCTCTCTCCTTCACGAATTTACTTATCCCTTGTTTGAAATAACATAATACTTATAATCTCATTCCCGAATTTACGTCGATTAAATTATGACGAAACTTTAACGTACAAAAAAAATGCGGGATATAACAAGTGAGTTGGCCAGACATGCCCTGGCTTTGGTCACTACAGTTAGAGAGCCTGTCCGTAGATTCATTGAGGGGCTCAGGCATAATATTCGGTTCAACATGGCTCGGGAGTTAGAGTCAGATATTTCGTTTCAACAGGTGGTAGAGTTTGCTCGTCGGGTTCAGATCATGGGGGATTAGGAGAGAGATAACAGGTGGGGCTGTGAGAGAGAGGACGGGCAAGGCCATGAGAGAGGTGACAAGCAGGCGAGGAGGTCTCATAGGCCGGAGAGATCTACTGGTCCTTATTTTTAAGGCATGGTATGACATTGTAACGACCCGGCCGGTCGTTCCATGGGATTAGCCCCTTTTCCCCCATTTATGATTTATCATATATTTCTTAGCCCATTTATGTTGTGTTGGGTCGGTTGGTTCAGTCTTAGAGTAGTTGTGGTGAGAACATAGACACTTAGTCTCTTAAATTAGCTTAATAGTTCAAAAGGTCAACTAGGAGCTGACTTATTGGTAACCGACCTTAGAATGCTGATTTTATGGCTTGGATAGCTTCATTAGGTGATTTGGGACTTAGGAGTGTGTTCGAAATGAAGTTTTGATGTCCGGTGTAGAATTAGGCTTGAATTGGCGAAAGTTAGCTTTTGGCGATTTTCGGTCGGCAGTGGAAAATAGGCTACCGGGGTCGGAATGGATTTCGGAAAGTTGGAACATGTTAGTAATGTCATTTTGGATATGTATGCAAATTTTCAGGTCAATCGGATGTGTTTTGGTTGGTTTCATCACTATTGGCGAAATTTAGAAATTTCAAAGTTCATAGGCTTGAATTTGGTGTAATTTTGGTGTTTTTGTGTTGTTTTTGGTTTTTCCAAGGCTCGACTAAGTTGAAATGATACTATGAGGTGTGTTGGCTTGTTTGGTTGGGGCCTCGAGGGGCTCGGGATGGATTTTAGATGGTTAGCGGGGGTTTGGACTTAGGAAAATTTGCAGCAAATAGTTGCTGGTGGGAATTTACTGGTGTGGCCACAACTGCGGTTGGGGAGCCGCAGGTGCGAAGAACGTTGTGCAGGTGCGAAATGAGTCCAAGCAGGAGGAATCTATAGGTGTGAGGCATGGGTCGCACATGCGAAGCCGCATGTGAGGAAAAGTACTCGCAGGTGCGAAGTTTTGACTGTTAGTGGGATTTCGCTGGTGCGCACCTGGGAGTGCAGGTGCGAAAAATGGTCCGCATGTGTGGATTAACTTGGCAAAAAATATAAATAGGTGCCTCAGCGAATTTTGGTAATTTCTTACATTGTTGCATGCGGGTGGAGCTGGTTTGAGAGCAAATTGAAGGGGGAATTCTAAGGTCTTCAGTGGAGGTAAGTTCCCGGATTATAAACTCGTTTCTATGTCATTTTGTGACGGATTTGGCTTGAAATTTGAGGACTTGAAAGTAGAAAAGTTGGGAAAAATGGGAAGAAGTTTGGAAAATTCTTTTGGTGATTTGAGGGGGCAATTGTGGTCCCATTGTGGTGTTCTTGGTATGTGTAAAATCGTGGGAGGATGAGGATTCTAGTGATGTAAATTTTAAAGAATTCTGAGATATGGGCCCGGGGCTCGGTTTTTTCGAATTTCTATAATTTCGTATAAATTGATAGCTTTCAATTGAGTTTTTTTTCTTTAGCGTATATTGATGATGTTAATCTGGTTTCGTTAGATTCGGAGCAATCGAGAGCCAATTTGAGGGGCAAGAGCATCGCGGATTAGTATTGTGGCTCGGTAGAGGTAAGTAATGGCTATAAATCTTGTCCTGAGGGTATGAAACTCCGGACTTCATATTTCTCACTGTTTTTAGAATGGCGCAAATGTCGGATGACGAGTATGTGGTGTTCACTGGTTTTCGGATTGGACTTGGTCCTCTCTACGACAACTATTGAGTTGCGTATTTTACATTAGATCATATGTTAAATTGTGTTATGAAAACTATTGCTATATTTTGGCTATAAGCCATGCTTGGGCCTCGTGCCAACTTGTTTGGACCCCTTGGGGGCTTTTTACTGCTATTTCCTCGCTGTTGATTTATGATTTACACTCAATCATGTTATGTTTAACTGATTTTGAAACTCAGCCTTATTGACACTGTTTTGAGAAATAAAATGATGATTTTGGGTCGAGTACCCCGTTTTACTGATACGCCCGAGGGGCTTTTGAGAGTTTCTGACTAAGTGAGGTCGAAGGCCTGATTGTGAATATATGATACGCCACGAGGTGGCTTGATATTAGCGCTTCGGCTAAAGGAGCCCCTCTGGAGTATGTACAAACCCCTAGTGAGCGCAGGTACCTACGGAGTGCGAGTGCCGAGTGATGAGTGATTGGGAGGCATGGGTGATAGTGAGGTTGCCTGAGGGGCTGATACTGAGTGGCTGTGAGGTGCTGAGTGATGTTATGCCCGATGGGCGGTTTATGATTTATGTTCTGCCCGAGGGGCTATTTATGACTTATTTTATTTTACACTAAATTCTTCAGATATTTTTATTTCTGAAATTGTTGGAAAACACATTTTTCAAAGGATTTTTTTTATTGAAGTTGTCTTTTAAGGCATGTTGATTTCATACATATATATGTATATATTGTTGAAAAGAAAGGCTGTGCATATTGTGAACTGATGATTTGATTTTTATGTGTTTCTTACCGCATATACCTGATTTATTTTCATTACTACTGAGTTGGCATATTCACATTACTCCTTGCACCCATGTATGCAGATATAGGTGCTGATACCGAGCGTTAGCCATCTATTACATGTGGAGCCGGAGTTCGGGACATAGAGGTAGCTGTTCAGCGTCCACAATATCTCTGTTTTCCCTTCTTATGTTGTACCTAGTTATTCGTCCCAAGGTTTTGTATTATAATAGTAGACTTTTTGGTATATTCCTTAGATGATCATTACATGTTGACTCCGGATCTTAGGGACTGTTTTAGATTATCTAACTATTTGTTTTGCTTAATAGATTCAGTAATTTATTCACGTCTATGAAATGTTGAAAATGAGTTGGGATTTTGGAAAGAAACTGTAATTATGTGATTATTCATGTCTGTGAATATTGTTTTTATCCATCATTGAGAGTGGTGAGATTAGAAGTGAGTCCTTGTTGTTCATCATGGTAGTTTTGGTGTGCTTCCTGAGTATTCTTGGCTATGGTCTACGATTTGGTACTCTACCGGGGTGAGAGTCCAACGAGTGTTGTGATTTTTGTGGCATAAGTAAGGTAGTAAAACATTTCAATTGATATGATGAATATTCGACCTGTGATTTAGAGCCGAGGGTTAGACCCTCGCGAGTTCATGAGAGTTGATATGTTTGAGTCGGGCTGCGTGCCGCGGTGGAGAGTTATACCAGGGTGAGATCCTTATTGTTTTACATATACTTGATATTTCCTATTAAAAAATTTATTTGTAGTGTGGCACTGATAGAGACTTGTGCTTGTTGGGCTTGTTTGCTACTTTCTTATATGTTTCTCTTTATATATATTCAGTCATTTTCATTATGTTTTTCTTGGGTTTAAGGTTGCGGAGTGTGTGCCCGGAGGTGTTAGTTGTGACTTGTTGATTCGGGTGCATAGTTATGAGGTCTTCGTGGTTCTCGCATCATCGTCAGTGTCATGGAGATTTGAAACGGGTTCCTATCGGTTATGGGGCTAATTGCCGGTGTTGGTTTTGCTTACGGGTAGCTATTTTGATCCGAAGTGTCATTGTAGGCCTATGTGTGGTGATTATGTTATTTGGTTGTAACTTCTGGGGGTAGTCATGAAATGTTGCAGCTGGTTGAGACTAATACCGGGTCTGGATTTCGAATCGGGCCTTGTGGAAATGAATGGAAGATGAGAATTTTGACTATAAGGCTTATCGGTGCTGGTAAAAAGGCTAAATTTCAGGTTGAATGGTGTCGTCAGGCCTATGTGGATTGGGTGACGTGATATCACCCACAGGTGTATGTTGGAAGTGTGCATTCAATGAATGCAAAATGAGAATATTGGCACGTTCGAGGACGAACATTTGTTTAAAGAGGAGAGAATGTAACGACCCGACTGGTCGTTTTAAGAATTTAAGTTCCGTACGGCGACATAAGGTCTTGTATAGCTTCATATTATGTGCATAGAGTTGGGTGTGTGGTTGAGTTCAGTTATCTGATGATTCGAAATCGAATTGGAATAAGGATTCTATGTTTGGAAACTTAAGTAGTGGGAATTTGACCGGAATTTCACTTTGGTGTAAACGACTCTAGAATGGATTTTGGATCATCTCAACAGCTTCGTGTGGTGATTTTGGACTTAGGAGTCCGTGCGGATTTTGATTTTGAGGTCCATAGGGTAATTTGGAGCATTTCAGCGAAAAGTTGAATTTGGAAAATGGAAAGGTTTGACCAATAGTTGACTTTGGTCATATGATGGTCAAAATGTGATTCCGAGAGTTGGCACTTGTAAAGACCCATAATATTTCATGGCTAAAAATAATGCCCAAATATGTCCCCGTGTTGTTGCAACAGTAGAACTTCTTAAAACAGACCCTTTTTGAGTAAAAAGTACTTCGAGACGCACTATGCGATCACATAACAGGTATGCGGTCCGCATAGTGGTCGCTTAGATTGAAAGTCTACTGTCAAATTTGAGGATAGCTATGCGGCCCAAGATGCGATCATATTTTGGA
This sequence comes from Nicotiana knightiana, assembly GCA_005239525.1. NCBI lineage: Eukaryota > Viridiplantae > Streptophyta > Magnoliopsida > Solanales > Solanaceae > Nicotiana > Nicotiana knightiana. The sequence goes on along the minus strand of ML414276.1, from coordinate 99,918 downwards.
AAAGCAGACCGCATAGCTATCACATTCTTGCACGTCCATTTTCGTAGAGAAGGTTATGCGACGCAGTATGTGATCGCATAACAGGTATGCGAACCGTACAGTGGTCGCATACCTGGGCAGTCCGGTTCCACTTTGGCCCATTTGAGGGCCATTTATGCGACAGGAATGCGGACCGCATAGCAGGAATACGATCACATTCCTGACCGCATTGCCCCTTCAGAACTTTTAAAATTCTAATTTTTATACTCGACCCCCAGTTTATTAAAACACCTACCCCCCTTCCATTTTAACGATTTTCTTAACAAAATAGAGAGAGGGAAGAGAGAGTTCTTGAGATAGAAGGTTCCATCTTCACCCAAAAATTGATTCTTCACTATCACTCGGGCCTGGGAGTTATTGAGTAATTGTCATCTTCTTCACTCTATGAGGTAAGTCCCCACCCCATTTCCTTTTAATTCTCAAGTTTTGGCTAAAAAGGGTAGAAAACATAAATTGATTCTTGGAGATAAAAGCTGATATCTTGCATGCATGTAAGTTAAACTACCTAATCTAGTAAAGGGAAACGAGTTTGGGTAATTATTCACAAAAAGGGAATTAGTAATCTAAGGGGTCACATAGCGTTAAATAAAATGCCTAAATGAGTTCGAGTTATGTTTATGGTTCCTAATTCTAAGTGATATATGTCACATTGGGGAATAGATTGACGGTGCTAGATGGTCCGGTGATTTGTGATAAAAAAAATTAAAGGAAAATCCCGATTCAAGGTATGTATGGCTAACTTTAATTATTGTAGAGTCATCTTCTTGGTGTCCGAGCGCACGCTATGAAATTCTTGCTTGAGCGTATGTGAATTGATTGTCCTGTTGTGTTGAGGTGTAAGATTTCATTCTCTGATTTTCTTAGTTGATTACCATGCTACTTGCGATTGTGAAGGGTGATTCTTTGTGCCTATCCTATCATGTGTAAGGTTCGTTAAATGTTCGAATATGTCAATATGGTAGTATGTGCTACTAATTGAAAGAATGTTAACGTACCCTAATGTGGGAATGTATCTAATTGCTAAGGGCCGAGTGTGGCAGATGATGAAAAGAAACTGTGGCTTATTGTGCCTTGGGTTCATATAGTTGTTGGTTGATATAAACTTATGTTCTTTATGATGAAGATTCTTGTGATATAATTGTTGGTTATTGTTGCTATCAAATATGATTGTACGGTGGGATCAGGTTTCGCGCCGCAACACGAAGTAATAAGGCTGAAATGTGATTGTACGGTAGGATCGGGTTGCGCGCCGCAACACGAAGTAATAAGGGTGGAGAAGTAATAAGAGTGAAATGTGAATGTACGGTGGGATCGGGTTGCATGCCGCAACAGATGAACAATTGAAATGAGTAGCTGTGGAAATCGTCATTTGTGATTTTCTGTATATCTGTGTGGTACTTATGTGGTTACCCTGACTGTCTTCCAATTGTGAACTGTTTGATTTTACTTAGAATAAATTTTTCTCATACATACTAGTAAAATTCAAAGGTACTAACATCCCTTTTGCCGGGGGCGCTACATCTTTTATATGGATGCAGGTGGTTCCACAGCAGGTAGCTCAGACCACCGATAGTGGTGCCTCCCTTTCGTTCCTTCGGCAGATCCGGTGAGCCCCATTTCCTCTCGGGGCCGTGTGTAGCCTATATCATCTCTTTTGTATATGTTATGTCTTCTAAGGTATAGTCGGGACCTTATTGCCGGCAAGTATTGCGTAAACTCTTCGTAGTCTTAGAGGCTCCGTAGACATGATGTGGGTTGTACATATATGTATTTTGGGCAATAATTTTGTTTACTGGTAATCGTGATCCGAATCGAAAATTATTGTATGTTTTGTGATTACCAAAATTTAAAGGATAAAGGATGATGTATATTTCAAACACGGGGTAAACTGCTAATTGATGTGGAATAATGCATATTTCAAACACGGGGTAACACATTGGGCAGGAACGGCAATCCAGGTCCGCTTGACCGGGATCATCTGGTTGGGCACCGGTCCCGTTCCTCGGTTTTGGGGCGTGAAAAACTTGGTATCAGAGCTTGTGGTTTTTACAGTGTCCTAGGATGTCTCGGAGCCGTGTCTAGTAGAACCATTCTTATCGTGTGTTGTTGACCACATCTATAATTAGGGGGCTGCCTGGACATTTAGGAAAATACCCTTTCATTGTTACTCTATATCTTGCGATGGAGTGGAAGATGAGGACATCTTTATCTAACTCGTGCATTTTCCCAACTTTCGGTAAATGGCACCCAAGAAGGGAGCTCGACTCGGCCCAGAGGCCAATGCCACCCCAGGAGTAGCCACAAATTCTCCAGCTGGTGGTACGAGTGTGAATGATTCCCCGGCCGCAAACCCACCCAACTCCCCCACTCCAGGCCAGACTATCCCTGTTCCTACTCCAGCGGAGGGTGCTGAAGTTCTTCCCTCTGACGTTCCTGATCCCCCCTTAGCCCCAGCTTCCGATCCCGCTATTTCTAATGGAAACCTCAGGGGAGCTATTCAGATGTTGACTCAGTTAGTGGCCTCCCAGGCCTAAAGATCCCATGCTGCCCCTGAGCCCTCTAGCGAGCAAAGGGATTCTTCAGGTTCTAGAGTCAACCAGTTTATGCGGTTAGCCCCTCCAGAGTTCATAGGCACCTAACCAGAGGCAGATCCTCAAGACTTTATAGATGAAATGTACAGGACTCTCCGGGTTATGAAGGCTACAGAGATAGAGGGGGTTGAGATGGCTTCCTATAGACTAAAGGGAGCGGCGTGTTCATGGTTTGAGATTTGGGAGGGTTCTCGCGGGGAGGGAAGCCCTCCGGCGAAGTGGGATGAGTTTGTTGATGCCTTCATGGATCATTTCTCGCCTGCCGAGACTATGGCAGCCCGTGCTGCGGAGTTTGAGTCCCTTAAGCAAGGCAACATGATTGTGTGGGAGTACCTCATGGAGTTCGTGCTTCTGTCCAAATATGCCATCCACATAATGCCGACTATGGAGGCCAGAGTTCGACGGTTTGTTCAGGGCCTTGGTCCCTTGGTTGTTAATTATGCTGCTACAGCTGCCTTGCATTCGGATATGAATTATGGGAAGATCGTGGGATTCGCCCAGGGTACAGAGGCTCGGAAATTGAAGATAAGGATGGAGATAGATAGTTGTAGTAGGGCCCGGTCAACGGGCAACCCTGGGAGTTCAGTTGCAGATGGGAGATCTGCCCTCGGGAGAGGGTCATCAGGGCCATCCCAGTCCTATTCTCAGTCCTTAGCCAGTGCCCCATCATCAGGGCACAATTATCAGCAGGGAGGTCGCTTTGGACCAGGTTCAGATAGTAGGAGGTTCCATCAGTCAGGTCATTCGGATGGAAGGTTCCAGCAGCAGCGGAGGGCCCCATGACCCTAAGTGTGGGAGGTTTCATTCTGAGCATTGTTACATTAGATATACCGATGTGCTATATATGCAGAGAGAGAGGCCATGTCCAGCGAGACTGCCGCGCACCTAGTCAGGGCGCATGTAGGGGTACTGCTAAGCCATCCGGCTCTTTAGCCGCTACATATTCAACACGCCCTCCAGCTCCAGCAGGGCGCAGTGCAGCTATGGGTGGAGCACAGGGTCGAGGGGGACCCAGTCGGTTCTATGCTTTGAGTGGTCGCCAGAGTGCGGGGCTTCCCCAGATGTCGTCACAAGTATTTTGACTGTCCAAATGCATGATGTTTATACTCTTATTGATACCGGGTCTTCATTGTCCTATGTTACTCCATCTATTGCTTCAAGTTTTGGGATAGAACCCGAACAACTTCATGAGACGTTCTCTGTGTCGACTCCGGTTTGTGATTCTATTACGGGCGAGTCTATAGGAATTGTGTTGTCATGGTGTGTGGTCGGGATACCACGGCCGATCTTATTAAGCTAGGAATGGTGGATTTTGATGTTATCATGGGAATGGATTGGCTCTACTCGTGCTTTGCTAAAGTCGATTGCCGAACTAGAATTATGAGGCTCAAGTTTCCTAACGAACCAGTTATCGAATGGAAGGGGAATGATCTTGTGCCGAGGGGTAGGTTTATTTCCTAACTCAAGGGCTTAAAAATGATCAGGAAGGGGTATATCTACCATTTGGTCCGGGTTGCGGACACCACTTCAGAGGTTCCTGCTCCCGAGTCTGTGCCGGTTGTGAATGAGTATCTGGAAGTATTTCCGGATGAGCTTCCTGGAGTTCCGCTAGATAGAGAGATTGAATTCGGGATTGATGTATTTCCAGATACGCAGCCAATATCTATTTCCACCCTACATGATGGTGCTAGAGGAACTAAGAGAGTTGAAAGAACAATTGAAAGATCTATTAGAAAAGGGTTTCATTCGGGCAAGTGTGTCACCTTGGGGAGCACAGGTTCTTTCTGTCGGGAAGAAGGATGGATCGCTTCAGATGTGTATTGATTACCGGTAGCTCAACAAGGTCACTATAAAAAAACAAATATCCATTTCCTCGGATAGATGATTTGTTCGACCAGTTGCAAGGTGCTAGGTTATTCTCAAAGATTGATTTACGGTCCGGGTATCACCAGTTGAAGATCAGGGAGAAGGACATCCCTAAGACCGCCTTCAAGACCCGTTATGGGCACTTCGAATTTCGAGTAACGTCTTTTGGGCTAACCAATGCCCCAACAGCTTTTATGGATCTTATGAATCGGGTTTTCAAACTGTTTCTTGACTCCTTCGTGATTGTCTTCATTGATGACATCCTTGTTTATTCGTGGAGTCATGAAGATCATGCTAATCACCTCAGGGCAGTTCTGCAGACCCTTCATCAGCACCAGTTGTATGCGATGTTTTAAAAATGTCAGTTTTGGCTATAATCGGTCACCTTTTTGGGCCATGTTGTTTCCAGGGAAGGTATTCAGGTTGATCCCCAAAAGATCGCAGTAGTTTTGGATTGGCCTAGACCCCTGACCTCAATAGAGATTCACAGCTTCTTGGGTCTAGCTGGGTATTATCGAATATTTGTGGAGGGATTCTCTACTCTTGCCTCCCCACTGACTATGTTACACAGAAGACAGGAAAGTTCCAATGGTCTGATACTTGTGGAAAGAGTTTTCAGGAATTGAAATTGTGATTGACTTCGGCGCCGATGTTGACCTTGCCCGAGGGTACAGAGGAATTTGTGGTTTATTGTGATGCTTCAAGGGTTGGGTTGGGGTGTGTGTTGATGCAGTGCGGGAAGGTTATAGCATATGTTTCTAGGAAACTCAAGAATCACGAGAAGAATTATCCGACGCATGATTTGGAGCTCGCAGCAGTTGTGTTTGCACTAAAGATGTGGTGGCATTACCTGTACGGGGTCCATGTGGACGTGTTTACAGACCACAAGAGTTTTCAATACTTATTTAAGCAGAAGGAGTTAAACTTAAGACAACGAAGGTGGTTGGAGTTGCTCAAGGATTATGAAATGAATATTTTGTACCATCCAGGAAAGCGAATGTGGTGGACGACGCCCTTAGTCGGAATTCCATGGGTAGCTTGGCTCATTTGGAAGAAGATCAGAGGTCTTTGGCTCGGGAGGTTTATCAGTTGGCTAGTCTAGGGATCTGTCTTTCGACCTCAGACGAAGGGGATGTCGTGTTGCGTAATGGAGAAGAATCTTCACTTGTAACGGAAGTCAAGGAAAAGAAATTCAGAGATCCAGCATTGGTAAAGTTGAGAGAGGAAATCCTGAATCATAAGACCTCGACATTTTTCCTCAGCAATGATGATGGTGTTTTGTGGTGCCAAGGGAGGTTATGTGTTCTGGACGTGGATGATCTTCGGGAAAGGGTAATGGAAGAGGCTCACAATTGCAGGTATTCAGGAAACCCAGGTTCTACGAAGATATATCATGATCTAAAAGAAATTTATTGGTGGAATGGTATGAAGAGGGGTGTGGCGGACTATGTGGCTAGGTGCCCAAATTTTCAGCAAGTGAAGGCCGAGCATCAGAGGCCTGGTGGGTTGACGCAACTTATGGAAATACCAATGAGGAAATGGTAGATGATCAATATTGACTTTGTGGTAGGGTTACCCTGCACTCAGCTAAAGTTCGACTCAATTTGGGTGATAGTGGATCGACTCACAAAGTCAGCTCACTTCTTGCTAGTCAAGTCCACCGATACTGCAGAGCAGTATGCTCAGTTGTATATCAAGGAAATAGTCAGACTCCATGGCACTCCAGTTTCTATTATCTCGGATCGAGGGGACCAGTTCACAACTAACTTTGGGAGGAAATTTGAGCAAGGTCTGGGTACTCGTGTAAATCTCATCACAGCTTTCCACCCACTGACGGGCGGTTAGGCGGAGCGGACTATTCAAACGCTTAAAGATATGTTACGAGCTTGCGTTTTAGATTTCAAGGGTGGGGATTATCACTTGCCGCTTATAGAGTTTGCTTACAATAACAACTTCCACGCTAATATTCAGATGGCCCCATTTGAGGCATTGTACGGAAGAAGGTGTAGGTCTCCGATTGGATGGTTCGAAGTTGGTGCAGCAGAATTGCTAGGGCCGGATCTCATGCAGCAGGCTATGGAAAAAGTTAGAGTCATTCATGAGAAAATGAAAACTGCTCAAAGTCGCCAGAAATCCTATGCGGATGTTCGTCGTAGGGATTTGGAATTTCAAGTAGATGATTGGGTCTTCTTGAAGATATCTCCCATAAAGGGAGAAATGCGGTTTGGGAAGAAAGGGAAATTGAGCCTTAGGTATGTCGGGCGGTATCGGATCGCTCGAAGGATAGGACAGGTGGCTTATATACTGAAATTACCCCCCTGAAATGTCATTATTGCACCTGGTGTTCCATGTGTCCATGTTGAAGAAGGTTATTGGGGATTTATATGCCATTGTGGCTGTCCAGACAGTTGACATTAATGAAGGAGTGTCATATGAAGAGATTCCACTTTCTATTCTTGATAGGCAAGTCCGTAGATTGAGGAACAAAGAGATTGCTTTTGTTAAAGTGTTATGGCGAAGTCAACAAGTCGAGGAAGCCACATGGGACGCGGAAAATGAAATGAAAGAGAAATATCCCCATCTGTTTGAATAAGTCCGGTAATGGTTTGAAAATTGTCATTCCTAAGCAATTATATGTTGTGTCAAATTTTGTGCAAAAACACCCCATTTCCCCCCTAATTGCCGTACTATTGTAACTTCTCAAGTTGTGCCATACTAGTGTATGTTGTGATTATTTGGTTAATGTGCAACTCCTTGAACTAAGATAAATTGTGTGCAATTCAGGTTATAATTAAATGATATGCAAGTTTGTGGTGTTAAATGAAATAGGTATAGCATGTTGAAGTAATTGAATTGCATACGACTTTTTGAGGTAACCCAATTATATGCGAGTTGATGGAGTGACTGGTAATATGTGGAATTGGTTAAACATGTGTTTTGGAGGCTCTCTGACAGGTGGATATGCCTATATTCAAAGAAAACTCTGGCAAAATTTCCAGAAATTATCGGAGTTAGTGAAAATTTGGGGGTTGGTTTATTTTGTGTTTTCCTACTATAGTGATTCCCCGATCCTCATTCGAGGATGAATAATTTTAAGTGGGGGAGAATGTAAAGACCCGTAAAATTTCATGGCTAAAAATAATGCCCAAATAGGTCCCCGTGTTGTTGCAACTGTAGAAATTCTTAAAACGGACCTTTTTGAGTAAAAAGTACCCCGGGATTTAAAAGATAAAATTTTCCAGAGTTGCTCTACTATGCAACACACTATGCAATCACATAAAAGGTATGCGGACCACATAGTGGTCGCATACATAGACAGTCTGCTGTCCAATTTGAGGACAACTATGCGGCCCAAAATGCGATCGCATTTTGGGAATGTAGACCGCATAGCTATCGCATTCTTGCACCTCCATTTTTACGGAGGAGGTTATGCGGCGCACAATGCCATCGCATAACAGGTATGCGGACCGCATAGTGGTCGCATACTTGGGCAGTCCGGTATCGTTTTGGCCCATTTGAGGGCCATTTATGCGACATGAATGCGGATCGCATAACAATGCTATCACATTCCTGACCGCATTTCCGTGTCGGGACTTCTAAAATTCTAATTTTTATACCCCACCCCCAGTTCATTAGAACTCCTACCCCCTTCCATTTTAACGATTGTCTAAATAAAATAGAGAGAGGGAAGATAGAGTTCTTGAGAGAGAAGGTTCCATCTTCACCCAAAAATTGATTCTTCACTATCACTCGGGCTTGGGAGTTATTGAGTAATTGTCATCTTCTTCACTTTAAGAGGTGCGTCCCTAGCCCATTTCCTTTTAATTCTCAGGTTTTGGCTAAAAAGGGTAGAACACGTAAATTGATTCTTGGAGATAAAAGCCGATGCCTTGCATGCATGTAAGTTAAACTCCCAAATATAGTAAAGGGAAACGAGTTTGGGTAATTATTCACAAAAATGGGTTAGTAATCTAAGGGGTCACATAGCGTTCGATAAAATGCTTAAATGAGTTTGAGTTATGTTTATGGTTCCTAATTCTAAGTGATATATGTCACATTGGGGAATAGATTGAAGGTGCTAGATGATCCGGTGATTTGTGATAAATAAATTAAAGGGAAATCCCGACTCAAGGTATGTATGGATAACTTTAATCTTTGTAGAGTTATTTTGTTGGTGTCCCAGCACACAGTATGAAATTCTTGCTTGAGCATATGTGAATTGATTGTCCTTCTGTGTTGATGTGTAAGATTTCATTCTCGGATTTTCTTAGTCGATTACCATGCTAATTGCAATTGTGAAGGGTGATTCTTTGTGCCTATCCTATCATGTGTAAGGTTCGTTAGATGTTCGAATTTGTCAATATGGTAGTATGTGCTACTAAATGAAAGAATGTTAACATACCCTAATGTGGGAATGTATTTAATTGCTAAGGGCCGAGTGTGGCAGATGATGAAAAGAACGGTGGTTGATATAAACTTATGTTCTTGATGATGAAGATTCCTGTGATATAATTGTTGGTTGTTGTTTCTATAAAATATAATTGTACGGTGGGATCGGGTTGCACGCCGCAACACAAAGTAATAAGGGTGAAATGTGATTGTACGGTGGGATCGGCTTGCGGGCCGCAACACGAAGTAATAAGGGTGGAGAGGTAACAAGAGTGAAATGTGAATGTACGGTGGGATGAGGTTGCGCGCCACAATAGATGAAAAATTGAAATGAGTAATTGTTTCATTTTACTTAGAATAAACTTTGTTCATACATACCAATACTATTCCAAGGTACTAACGTCCCTTTTTCCGGGGGCGCTACATCTTTTATATGGATGTAGGTGGTTCCACAGTAGGTAGCTCAGACCGCCGATAGTGGTGCCTCCCTTCCGTTCCTTCAGCAGATCCAATGAGCCCCATTTGTTCTTGGGGCCGTGTGTAGCCTATATCATCTCTTTTGTATATGTTACGTCTTCTAAGGTATAGCCAGGACCTTATTGCCAGCAAGTATTGCGTAAACTCTTAGTACTCTTAGAGGCTCCGTAGACATGATGTGGGTTGTACATATATCTATTTTGAGCAGTAATTGTGTTTACTAGTAATCGTAGTCCGAATAAAAAATTATTGCATGTTTTATGATTGCCTGTAAAATTTGACGTCATTCCGGTTTTTTTGATAGGTTTCGGCACGATATGAAGAAGTTGGATGATTTGAAAGTTCATAAATTCGATTCATGGTGCGATTCATAGTTTCGTCGATGTTTGATGTGATTCAAGACCTCAAGCGAGTCTGTGCGGGGTTATAGAACTTGTTTGTGTGTTTAGACGGGGTCCCAGGTGCCTCGGTGTGTTTCGGATGAGCTTCGGGCCAATTTCTTCTATTTTTGGATTGCTGGTTTCTGGTGTCTGGTGTACACTTTCGCGATCGCGTAGCTCTAGTAGCGATTGCGTAGTGTTCTGTTGATCTACCCCATTTTTCTTCATTGTGTTCACATAGTACCATTCGTGGTCGTGAAGGTCTTCTTTCTTCTTCTTCGCGTTCGCATCTGTTCCCCCGCGTTCGCATAGTGGAAATTATGAGCTGGGGGCTCTTGGCTATTTCTTCGTAGCGTTCACGTCATTTCCCTCGCGTTCACTTAAGCTCCTGTCCATTGTTCATGTAATTCACGTCCCTTCACTCGCGTTCGCAAAGGGTCTTTCATGGCATCCTCAATTTTCTTCTCCGCGATGGCGACCCAATCTCCGCGCTCATGATTCATAGTCATGTGGGCAGAATATATGTTTTGTAAATCGTGGGATAGGCCATTTCACCATATTTTGACTTGTAGAGCTCGGTTTTGAGCGATTCTTGGCGGGTTTTTTAAGCAATTTGATTGGGTAAGTGTTCTTCACCTAGTATTTAATATATTCCAGGATTTTATCTTCATTTTTATCATTTAATTTATCTTTTGAGTTGAGAAAAATATTGGTTTTTGAAGAATATTTTCAAAATGAAAAATCCGATTTAAGGGACGAAATGGTATCGAAATTTGGTAATTTTAGTATGGATGAACTCGTAGCGGAATGGGTGTTCGGGTTTTGTAAAATTTGTCGGGTTCCGAGGTGCGGGCCCGGGGGTCAAGTTATGGGTCGATTCCTAGATTTGTATAAATATTCAAACTCTATGATCCGGAATAGTTCCTTATGAGTTCTATTTGTGTTTTTAAGTTATTTTGATAAGATTTGAGCTGTCCGGAGGTCTTTCCACCTAAGGAGATCATTTTAGAGTGCCTGGTTGTCTTCTTTGAGGTAAATATCTCGCCTAACCTTGTGTGGGAAAATTACCCCTTAGGATCTGAGTATTCTTTGTTTATTGTAGTCCGTGTACGTGAGGTGACGAGTACGTTCTCAGACTCATGTTGTTGAAATTTACCTTTTAAGATTCTGAGGATCTTGTACTCATTGAATACGTAGTTTTCCTTGTATGATTTCGTTCCATAATTACTATATTCACCTTTACCTAGTTATAGTAGAATTGTTTTCTTCATGATTCACTCTTATATATATTGATTCATATGTGCCTCAATTGTGATTGTTATCTTTTCCATTTCCATGCTGCCTTCTCCCTAACTGTTGATTCTTATTTGAAGTTGTATTTATTCATGTTTTGTATATGTTATCCCTTATTTGAAGTTATAGAGATATTCTCGCTGCCTACCTTTAGTTGAATTGGTTGTACCTCTCCCGTAATTGCTGAACTTTAGAATAAGCTTAGAGGTTCTATGCCTTAGTGGAATTACCCTTATGTGGGTTGGACTTGTGTTAGTTCTTGTTGTTGAACCGTATAGTGTGGACTATTGCTACATGTTATTTTCTTTCTTGTTGAGGTGTTCTTATCATGCCTAGTTTTCCTTATTATGGTTCTTCCTTCTTAAATAGTTTTACCTTTTCCTTGTGAACGAAGGTTTTTGAGTTGATTTATTTACCATATCTTGTATTATTATCATTATTGTTGTTGTACTTGTTGTGGTGATGCACGAGGTTTCTGCCGTGCGGTTGTAAATATTGTGATGCACGAGGTTTCTATCGTGTGGTTGTTGATTTTGGGGTTTGCACGAGGTTTCTATCGTGCCGTGATTATTGTTGATATTGCACATGCGGCGTGACAAGGATGGATATGTATATGTGGGTTGCGCATGCAACGAGACAAGGTCGGAACGTTATTATGCACGTGTGGCGAGACAAGGCGGCCTTTCACTTTACTATTGCACACGTGGCGAGACAAGGTGGGCTGTGTCAAGGATTATTTTGTGATGTCTTGTGTTGGCCTGGGGACATTCTTGTGTTGATATTGTGTAGTGGTACACTTACTTGCGTGAACTTATTCTGTGAAAGTTGTGAGAAAACATTTTTATGTGTTGTCCTTTACTTTTCTTACGCTTACTAGCTGGTTTGAGCCATGTTAGGAACCTTGCACAAGCATAAACGGAGCTAAGCACTCTTATCAGATTATGGGGCTTCCTTGTTATTTTTGAGTATAGATACCCTTTTTTTACTTGCCTTCTATGTGTGAATGACTCTAATTGGAACGTGAGTCGTCCGTGCAGCTATTAGCTTAATTGAGAGCACAAGATGCCAAATGTTAGGTTTCAGATATTGGGACCCGTGAATTTTGATTTGTCAGAGGTTCGGTACCTCGTGGAGTTGATTAAAACTGATGTAAAGGCAGTTGTAATTGCTGGGTTATTACTTGTACATATTGTACATGTGATTCCGGATTTAGTTGTGTTCCATTCCGTCTTCTGTGTTATTTCTTGATTTCCTACTGATACTTGTTGTTTCCTTCCTTATTGAATTTATTGTATTGTTAGTCATATCGCGTAGTCTTTATCTAAATATCATATTACGTTGTTCCTATATTTATACTTGTTCGGTTCATTAGACCAATGGGTCTCTTGACAAGTCCTCGTCACTACTTCACCGAGGTTAGTCTTGATACTTACTGGGCACCGTTGTCATGTGCTCGTACTGCACTTCTGAAAATTTTTGTGTAGATTCTAGGTTTTGAGTAGCTGGTCAATCGTTAGCTAGCATCTATGTAGACTCAAGGTAAAGCCTACTACAACGTTCACGGGTTTCGGAGTCACCGTCTTATTTTGTTCATGCACTGTTTTATTTATTTCTGAACATTTGTATTTAGAAGTTATAGTAAAATTTTTGTAGAGCTTATGACTTGTAATACCAGGTTTTGGGATCATGTTTATTCTATAAAGAATTTATTTTTTCAGAAATTTATAGATGTTGAATTATAGTTGTTGTATTTTTCGTAAATGTTAGGCTTACCTAGTCCTTAAGACTAGGTTCCATGACGATACCCAACAGAGGGAAATTTGGGTCGTGACATTTATACTAGCTCGGATGAGACAAGTATCTTGCATAATCTTGTTGCGAGGGATAAACCTTAGGATATGACCTTATTTGTCCCATTGGAATATATGAGAAGTGACGTATAAGCGAGGTGACAAGGGTATATGCGGAAGTTATGTATGATTTCTAACCAGATTAGACTCTAGATTTCTATCATGACGTGGTTGGATTGTGTGCTTTCTATGATTCATATTTTAATCATTTTTATTACTACATGAACTTCTTGCATCACGCTAGAGATCCTATGAATGTTATGATTTCCTTTTTGAACATGATACTCGTTATTATATGGCGTATTGGCCTAATCTGAGTTGTAGTCGTACACTTCGCATATATATACACCTCCATGAGTATGCGATTTGATATCCCTTGTATGTTACATGTTTTCTATTATATGCTTTCTTTGAGATGGAATGGATTGATAGCATGTGAGTAGTCTGTGCAGGTTGAGTTATTATAATACGTGAGTTGTCCGTGCGATTATTATGTTATGGCAAGAGATGATGTTCGTGCAATGTGTGGATAAGGATCTGTCCCTCTAGGATCTCTCTCTCATGTTTTACTTGATGTTGTACACGTGAGTTCTTTATGTGTACACTCCATGGATGTACACATATTTTTACGGCATATCTCCTCTATATGCTAGCTCTGGAATGTATGCATGTCTTTTCTTGCATATATATCTCCTCTATATGCTACTTTAACTGATTAAATGTCTTGACTTGTTTATTCATGCATATCTTCTTTACATGAAACCCTTTAAGGGTTCGTTGATATCAGGTGCATATCTTCTATATATGCTTCTTTAATTGATGAAATGATTCATGGTACATATATTCTCTACATGGTTCTTTAATGGATGAAATGATACATGGTGCATACTTCTCTATATGTCTATCGGTGTAATTAGACTTTCTTGTTTATGCATATATTCTCTATATGCATCTATTGATAGGTTATTTAATATAGAGTGCATATCTTCTCTATATGGTGAACTATTAGTTTGTTTACGATGCTTTTGAATATCTTCTTTATATGCACCAATAACATTACAAGTACTTCGTGCTTAGATTTTTGTACTTTTGTTGTGTACATGTATATTCATAAACTGATCATGTTTTTGAAAATGAATATCTTTTGACATAAAACCTTGTCACTACTTCGCCGAGGTTAGATTTGATACTTACTAAGTGCATGGAGTTGGTTGTAGACTTACTATACTTCTACACCTTATCCACAGATCTTGGAGCTTAGTTGTTGTGAATGATGAAGTTTAGTATTGAAAATGAACCAGTGTTTCAGATACAAACTAGCACTTAACCATGGTAGCTTAGGATTTGTACTTCCGTTTACATATATTAAAAGAAATATTATATTTCTTAGTAGTACATGACTTATACTACAAGTCCTTAGGATAGTTGTACTGGCTTTCACATTTTTATATTATTTTTTATTGATGAGTTTTTGTTAGCATAATGAGTTAGGTGGCATCACGACTTAGTGGGATTTTGTGTCGTGACACCGTACGATCTTATTTAGGGGGTTTGTGTTGTAGTATCTTATGCTTTTTATTGTTGAAGATTGTCATGACCCTACATCCACCTAGTCGTGATGGCACCTAACCCAACCCGCCAGGTAAGCTAATTAACAACTATCCAAATTAATGAGATATTTTCTTCATTAAAGAAATGATAATAGAACTGCATTTATACAAGAATTCTCAAGGACTAGTAGTACAAATCATGAGCTTCTAAGATTAGAATTTACAAAGCTGATAGGAAATAAATACATCATCTTTTCGAAATGTACATAAACAAATTTTTATGAATCTAAGGCTGCCATGGACAAGAGGCAGCTACTACTGGAGCACAGGTACGTCTTCAATTCCAGTTCCCGTCGATCACAATAAGATCAACAGTTAACATCTGCACGCAAGGTGCTTACCGGCCCCATGTACTCAATAAATAACAAACCTAACTTTGGGTTGAAAGTAGTAACGAGTTAGAACAAAGGTCGGGTCCAACACCAATGGCCAATAACAGTTCATAACATTGTAAAACAATAAACAAAGAAATAATTCAGAGATAAAATGCTCAGCATTTTATTCATAGTTTCCTAAAATATAATTTCGCTGTTCAAGTATAACAGTGAAAACCCAAATCCTTTACCAAAATCGTCGAAAATATGAGTATGTTTGAAAACTGTAATTTTTTCAGAAATTCCTTTCAACAATAAATAAGACGTTTTAGTTTCTTTCCAGCTAGGAAGTGTAAAATACCTCTCTATGCCCATAAGTAAATATTTACGAGAAGTCACGAATGACGTGATACCGTACAACATGAGGAAAATGCATCTCTATGTCTGTATGTCAAGTGTGCATGTAAAATGTGATGCAACTCAGTGACAAAACCATATGTATACTCTCAAAGTATCAATTCACTGAGTCCTCCCAGCCACTCAGTCCTCCTAGTCACTAAGTCATCACAGCCACTCAGTCCTCATAGTCACTCAGTTCTCCCAATCACTCGGCACTCGGCACTTGACACTCGCACTCAGTAGTTACCTGCGCTCACTAGGGGTGTGTAGAGACTCCGGAGGGGCTCCTTCAGTCCAAGCGCTATAAACTGCACGGACAACTCACGTGCTATATTATAAATATCTGGATCAGCACGGACTACTCATGTGTTGTACGGACAACTCATGTGTTGCACAGGAAACTCATGTGCCATAATATAAATATCTAGATCTGCACGGACAACTCACGTGCCACATAATTAATAACTTCACAATCCGGCCCTCGACCTCGCTCAATCGTCAATCTACCTAGTCTCTCGGGCTCACAATGCCATGAAAGTAGACCAAAAATGATGATATGATGTATCAATATGTAGCAATAGAGACTGATATATGATATGAAATGAATGAACATGACTGGGTATAAAATTTCAGTCTAAGCAAATAACTCAACAGCAATAACGACCTCAAAGGGTCCCAATAGTGCGGGAAATAACTCCAAAAATTTGGGTGTCACTAAGCCCATGAGCATATATACATAACCAATCTAGAAATGAGACATCTATAACAGTTTGGATCAAAATACAACGAAAGAAAGGATAAGAAAGGAGAAACAAGGATTGCAAATGCCAAGAAGCTACCTCGATATCTCCAACGGTCACCTACGTGAAATATCAACACTCTCCACGTCTAAAAACTCCTGGATCTGCACACGAAGTGTAGGGTGTAGCGTGAATACAACCAACTCAGTAAGTGACAATAATAAATAAGGAACTGGAAGGTAGTGACGAGTTATACAAGTATAATTCATTTTTAGTAGTCTCAATAAGAAAAGTGGACATGCTTTTAAATCTGGAAAATTAAGTTAAATCAGTTTATTCATGAAAAGTTCAAGTAAAAACTGAAAAAGATATCTTTTAGAGGTTTTCAACACAGTGATATATGACAACTATGTGAAACAACAATGAAATCATATACAACCTCCCAGGGAAACAATCACTAAGTCCTCTCATTCACTCCAACCTCACAATCAATCATTTCTCACAGCCACTCGGCACTCAGCACTCGGCACTTGCACTCAGTAGATATCCGTGCTCATTAGGGGTGGGTATAGACTCCGGAGAGGCTCCTTCAGCCGAAGCGCTATATCAAGCTAATCATGGCATAAATAGATGATAACATGATGCGGCGTGCAACCCGATCCCATAAATATCCTCAGAATCAGGCACTCGGCCTCACTCAATCATCAATATCTCCAGTCTGTCGGGCTCTCAAAAATCCAGAAAAATCAGCCCAAACAACAATAATATGATGTATTAACAAGGATATAGAGACTAAGATATGACATGTAAATAAAAATAGAGACTGAGTACAAATAGCATTTAGCAGGTAATTAAACATGTAACACGGCCTCTGTGGGTCCGAACAATACCAATAGATAGCCTAAACATGGTCACTAACATGATTTGCAGTAAAATTTCTATAACACATGAAGAACATATAGCTAACAACAAGTTTATTCAACTTTTCAGTTTCACGAAATGGACCAAGTAACAATTCCCACGGTGCACGCCAACCGTCACCTAGCATGTGCGTCACCTCAAAACAATCATATAACACAAATATCCTGGGTTTCATACCGTCAGGACCAGATTTAAAACTGTTTACCTCAATCCGAGCACTATGTCTTGGCCTCATGAATCGGCCTCCAAATATCTTGAATCCAGCCACAAGCAGTACAATACAATCAATACATGCTAAAGCAATCAATTCCACAAGAATAATACACTATTATAAGCCAAGATTCGAAATTGGCTCAAACCTGGCCCCCAGGCCCACGTCTCAAAATCTGACAATATTCACAAAACCCGAAAGCCCATTCACTCACGAGTCTAACTGGTACGACCCCAAATCCACTAATCGTGATGGACACTAACCAACCTGCTAGGTAAGCCAACTAATAATTATCCAATTTAAATAATATGAACAAGAAAATTAAACAAAAGTAATTTACTGAATTTTATACATTTCCCAAGTACTGGTAGTTCAAACCTTGAGCGTTTAAAAATAGAATTTACAAAGTTAAAACGAAATAATACATCGTCTATTTGAAAAGGACATGATCAGAATTTATAGATCTAGAGCCACCACGAACAAGTGGAAGCTACAACCGAGACGCATGTACATCTTCGATCCAGCTCCCGCCGAATACTGCAACATCAGCAGCCAACATTTGCTCGCAAGGTACAGAAATATAGTATGAGTAAAACTGACCCAATGTACTCAGTTAGTAATAAACTTAACCTTAGGTTGAAGGTAGTGACGAGCTAACACAATGTCGGGTCCAATACCAATATTCTACAACAATTCATAACCGCATAATACAAGTAATAAAAGAGGTATCTCAGAGGTAAAAAAACCAGCTCGTTCACAGTTCCACAAAATAGGCATGCCTTTCAAGTATCTCAATGAAAACTCAAATCTTTTACCGAAAATGCCAGAAATACGAGTAAGTTCAAAAACTGTGATTTCTCCCAAAATCCTTTAAAAAATAAGTAAGATGTTTCATTTTTTCTTCGTAGATAACAAGTGAAAAATATCTCTGTTTTCCCACATATCAATGTGTGTAAAAAGGTCATGAATCACGTGATACAATATAGCATGAGGAAAAATTCATCTCTATGCATGTATGTCATGTGTGCATGCAAATGTCATTCAAGTCGGAGATGAATCATGTACTCACACTCGTAGAGTACTCAATCATACTTATCAATGCCCAGCATACTCAGACACTCAGCAGTGTACAATAACCATTGCGGTATGAAACCCGATTGATATATATATAGTCGACTGCGCTCACTGGGGTGTTTAGATTCCGGAGTGGCTCTTACAGCCCAAGAGCTATAATCCACACGGACAACTCACGTGCTACACGGGCAACTCACATGCTATAAAATGAATATCTGGATTCGCACGGACAACTCACGTGCTATGGTATTAATATTTAGATATGCATGGACAACTCACATGCTGCACGAACAAATCACGTGCTATGGTATCAATATCCTCACAAACAGGCCCCCGACTTCACTCAGTCATCAATATCTCAAGTCTCACTCACGAGCTCACAATGTCATGAAACTAGCCCGACAACAATAATATGATGTATCAATAAATAACAACTGAGACCGAGATATGATATGGATGCATGAATATGACTGAGTACGAAGTATCAATGAAATCAGTGAGATGACAGCAAGAAACGACCACTATGGGTCCCAACAGTATCGATATAAAGCCTACACATGATATCTAGCATGGTTGACATCACATTTATCTTATTGCATGGTGAAAACATGGATATTAAAGAAATAGGGCCACTATACAGTGCCCTGGAAACAACAGAGTCCCAATTCACATGGTGCACGCCCACACGCTCGTCACCTAGCATGTGCGTCACCTCATCATCAATCACATAACATGTATTACGGGGTTTCATACCCTCAACACTAAGTTTGGAAGAGTTACATAACTCGAACGAGTCAAAGCCAATTCCGAGCAAGCCAAGCGATACTCTAAAGATGAAATCCCATGCGTTCTAACCTCCAAACGGCTCGATGCTATCCAACAAAAAATTCAAACACATCAAACAATTCTAAAGAACCAATCCCGATTGTAAAATATCAAATCTTGAATAAAAGACCGAGCCCCTCTGAACCCGGTCAAAACATATCAACAAGTCCCATAACATAACACGAACCTACTCGAGGACTCGAAACACACATACAAACATCAAAACGACGAATCACACCTCAAATCGAAATCTATGAACTTTGAACTATCAAATTTCAAAAACTCGTGCTGAAACATATCAAATTAATCCAAAATTTGCACACTAGTCCCAAATGACATGACGAAGCTATTCCGATTCCCGGAACCATAAACCGAATATGTTAACCTCGAAGTCAACTTCCGGTCAACTTATGAACTTTCCAAACCTTCAAATTTCCAATTTTTGCCAACTTGTGTCGAAACCGTCTAGAAAAGTCCAAATGGAAATATGGGCATATGCCCGATTCTAAAATCACCATCCAGACCTAACGGAACCATCAAAACTTCGTTTTGGGGTCAAATTCATAAAAAGTCAAACATGGTCGACTCTTTCAATTTAAAGCTTCAACAATGAAATTCATTCTTCCAACCCGATTACTAATAACCTGAAAAACAAAACCGACAATTCACATAAGTCGTAGTACATCATACAGAGTTACTCACGCTCGTAAACTACCGAGCAAAGTGCAAATGCTCAAAACGACCGGTCGGGTCGTTACATGCTCCCCTATTTAAATATATGTTCATCCTCGAACGTGCTAAGAGTTGTTCTCAAAACCGTCAAACCACCGTATAACCTTACCATGCTCATACCGGGGGTGATCCCACGTCACCCTATCCCATATAGGTCTGATAACATGACATAACTGAAATTTCTCAATTCAACCTAGCCCATAAACCTTAGAATCCAATATCTTTCCAGCATCCGAAATTTCTTATAAGATCTGCATCTCGTAACCTACATGTTGTATAAGTCGTAACAAGAGGAACCAAGCCGCAACCATATCACAAGCTAAAATCACATCATATATCACATAACGTAGATAGATAAACCTTATATCTAATAAAAACCCCACTCTAAATCAATCGTACACTGCCGATAATGAAAGAACACGCGGAAACTGATAACCATTCATCAAATCAACAAGCTGTTGAGCTCCCTTCCTTCAACAAGAACTATCGCCAATTCCTAAGCCGACTTTGGATAATTATCCTTCTAAATGTACCGCAATCAAATCCGACAACACCCATCCTAGATCCGATGACTTCATCTCATCTAATACCAACTACCCTACTGACACGCAACACCACTACTACTCAGAGCCACAAACCGTGCAATCCATGCACCAATAACCAACAATCCAGATGTATTCAATCACAAAAATGACTCAAACAAGAGAACCATCCTGCAAACTCAATGGGTACAACCACCACAAAAAGATAAGAACCCATCACATACCGTAAAACAATCACCGGACTCAAACACAAAGGTTCATACCTCAACATAACTTCGCTTCAATGCGCGAATCAATCCAGACATTGGTCCATATCATATACCTCGAGCCACCCTGCTCAAAACCAATAACCCTGCAAAATTTGAGATACAGTACCCAAAGTGCCTTACCATAACCACGGAGAATCAGACGATACAATGCCACACAAAACCCGAAAGAACATAACAAATACGTCCTCAATCATGCAATACCCAATTACTCATTTCACTCAAATTCCGCTATAAGACCACAATAGAACCGCATCATGTGTGCCTAAAACCAATGAATCACAACTCCTCGTAGCATAGAAGAGTAACTCATCGAATATTTCAGAACACAAATAAGACCATCAACAACCGAATGGTACATCTCTCAACAATAGCATTATGGAGTAAACTAATTCAATTTGGTGTAGAATACACATCCTAATTGGGACTATCAATGGACCCCCAGATCAACTTCGGGAACCAACAAATAGATTAAAAGAAACCTCCAAAAACCCAGAGCGACTGAATCATAACACATGCCATCATCTGGCTAGCTTTGACCATGACTTCACTGTCCAAAACCATGGAACAATCCGCTCCTGAGACCTCCCAGTCTCCGAATCCATAGAACACACACATGACTATATCTGATCCCAACTCTACCTCCAGAATTTCTATCAAATATCTCATACACGATTATCCTATGAGGAATAATTCTAAAATTCTTTCGTGCAACATAGCAAAATTTGAATGTCAGCAGTCGATCAACTACGAGAGTGTCGCAGTACTAGTGAAGTATCCGTAAATCAAAGACATTTCCCCTTCTGGAATGTATACTCTCATCAAGCCATACCAAATAGTAATATAATTACCTAGTCATTTGAAACCGTCCATGCTGCCTACGAATTTCATGACGTTTCCTTCAAAACTGAACAGTGATCTCGCTCACGTAAATCTCAATCTCATATAACACACCGCATGTAAAATTCCATCAAATGAAAATACGAGAACTTCATAGTCCACTACGAGTCACAAGCAACTACATACTCAATTTACCAAGATCTTCCATTTGATTTCATATAAGAGAAATTCAATATACACTACATGCTCCTCACGCGAGTAGGAAATATACCCCTCGAATCGTGGTAAACACCGTTGAGAACTCTTCAAACCTATTTGCACATATTCAAACCATCAAAACTCAATCACTCTAACTCAACCCAGCCACACAGGTTGCCAAAACCCGAGAGCATAGCCACGAAGCACCTGTAGAGACTATCCACGTCGTAAATACCCAACAAACCAATCATACCCATTACTATGCTGATCCAACCTACTACCAAGATCTGCTATTTCTCCAAGTCCCTTACCAATTGCCTTAAAATTGATACTTCTCCTTGCTAGAGTACCACAATCGTTAACAAAAATTCACCACACGAAAGACCCTAGTATAAAACCCCAATGCCCTAAGTCCTATAAGTCGCTGACTTCCCTCTTAAGCACCCCGAAGCACCGCAACCGAGACAACCACTTTAATGAGACCTTATGTGAGCCTAAACTAGTTCATTCACCTTCTTGCTATCGAAATGCATAATCCTCAGTGATATAAGAAATGCCACAGGTCTCGACACCGTCCAATGTAACTCTCAATTTCTAGCCATATACCAATCTTGAAAATTCTAAATCGCTACATTTAAATCTTGAATCCCTTAGAACCTTTCTCGAGAGTCATCCACTCAACTAAAATCTCAATTAAACTGACCCAATGGACCGAACGATCTGTGCCCCATTAGCACAGGAACACCCAAAGGAGTACCCACTCTCCTAAGTAACCTAGCAAATCCCTACTCCATGCACAATACATCCTTCACAACTAACCACTCAATCATTCCATGATTCCCATATACCCATAGAGTGTAATACAACCTGTATCAAGAAATTCCCTTACCCGAGTCACCCTCGATCTCAACCTCTACGAGTCATAATTGATTCACAATTATACCTCAAATCAAAACCATTACAACACATAACCATGTGATCTACTCATCGATAGCAGACTCCCTCACTCGACTCAAAGTCATAGATCAAAACACAATAACTCGCAATGCCCATACTCTATTGCTGCCATAATACCATAGTGAGATTCAACTAAATCCTTCATAAGCTCATATAACACAAACCATCTAATATCTCAAATCATCTGCAATTCCCGCATTTATCCTTGTAGAAGTCATCCCAATTATCATTAGCGACCCGAACGCAAATTGCAACACATATAATTCTCTGGTAAGAGTGAACTCACTACAAAACAACATAGGGATCATACAACCTCAGGACACCTTGCAGGAGATAACTCGCCTGCTTAGCCTCAAACTGACATCTTTTTATACCCTTCCATAGTCATAACTATTACCCAATCACTTAATCTTCCCGAGTCTGAACTCATAAAATCACATGAAGATCTACTTCACTCCACAACTAAACAACATGAGATATATTTCAACACACCCATAACTCGAGGCCATACGCCAAATCAAGAAAGAAATAAAACACCCAATAGTCTTTGTTACGTCTCAAGTAAACCTTTCTCGTTAGCGTTGACAAAACCAAACACAATCTCGCAGTCAAATCATACTCACCACATAGTCATCAAATTACAAATCCCACTAATAGGGACACCCACAGACATTTAAGTCCTAAAAGCACGTGCTCACACAATTGAAATCTCCGTGCTCAAGCTACAGTCAAAACGCGGCCTCAAGCCCTCCAAACTGGCCCATCGTCAGCATGCCAAAGTCATATCTCGCACCTCAACCATGGAATCACAAGTCGTCGATGCACAATTGATACCAAGCGCTCATGTATGCATGTGAATGCGTGGAAGGATTTCAAAGGGTTATGATTCAAGCTGAATCAATGCCACACAATAAGATAAGAATGATGGGAAATATATACTAAATGTACTGTAGCCTTTCAAAGATAGGTATGGATGTCATCATACCGATCTGCAAGACTCTACTAGACACTTTCTCATAACTTGTAGAACCTATGAACCTAGAGATCTGATACCAACTTGTCACGATCCCAAATCCACTAATCGTGATGGAACCTAACCCAACCCGCTAGGTAAGCGAACTAATAACTATCCAATTTAAATAATATTGAAAAGACAATTAAACGAAAGTAATTTACTGAATTCTATACATTTCCCAAGCACCGGTAGTTAAAATCATGAGCGTCTACGAATAGAATTTACAAAGCTGAAATGAAATAATACATCGTCTATTTGAAAAGTACATTAACAGAATTTATAGATATAGAGCCACCACGAACAAGGGGCAGCAACAACCGTGACGCAGATACATCTTCGATACAGCTCCCCTCAAACAATGCAACATCAGCAGTTAACAACTGCACGCAAGGTGCAGAAGTGTAGTATGAGTACGACCGACCTTATGTACTCACTAAGTAACAAGCCTAACCTTAGGTAGAAATTAGTGACGAGCTACACAAGGTCGGGCCCAATAACAATATTATACAACAGTTCATAACCGCATAATACAAGTAATAAAAGAGGTATCTCAGAGGTAAAATGCCCAGCTCGTTTACAGTTCCAAAAAATAGGCATTCCTTTCATATATCTTAGCGAAAACTCAAATCTTGTACTGAAAATGACAAAAATACGAGTAAGTCCGAATACTGTGATTTCTCCCAAAATCCTTTAAACAATAAGTAAGATGTTTCAATTTTTTCTTTCCATATAACAAGTGAATAATATCTCTCCATGCCCACATATCAATGTGTGTAAAAATGTCATGAATGGCGTGATACTATATGACATGAGGAAAAATGCATCACTATGCCTCTATGTCATATGTGCATGCAAATGCCATGTAAATCGGAGATGAATCATGTACTCACACTCTCAGAGTACTCAATATCATTGCTCAATGCTCAGCACACTCAGACACTCAACGATGTACAATAACCGATGCGACGTGCAACCCGATCCACATATATATATAGGCGACTGCGCTCACTGGGGGGTGTGTAGACTCCGGAGAGGCTCCTACAACCTAAGTGCTTTAATTAGCAAGGACAACTCACGTGTTGCATGGACAACCCACGTGCTATAATATGAATATATGGATCCGCATGGACAACTCACGTGTTGCACAGACAACTCACGTGCTATGGTATCAATATCTGGATCCGCACGGACAACTCACATGTTGCACAGACAACTTACGTGCTATGGTATCAATATCCTCACAAACAGGCCCCCGGCCTCACTCATTCATCAATCTCTACAGTCTCAATCATGGCCTCACAATGTCAGGAAACTAGCCCATCAACAATGATATGACGTATCAATAAATAACAACTGAGACTGAGATTTGATATTAATGCATGAATATGACTGAGTACGAAATATCTATTAAATCAGTAAAATAATAGCATGGAATGAACACTATGGATCCCACCAGTATCAACATAAATACTAAACATGATATTTAGCATGTTTGACATCTTATATACATTATCGCATGGTGAAAACACAAATATTTACAAAATAGGGCCACTATACAGTGCCCTGGAAACAACAGAGTCCCAATTCACATGGTGCACGCCCACCCGTACGTCACCTAGCATGTATGTCACCTTATCTTCAATCACATAACACGTATTACGGGGTTTCATACCCTCAGCACTATGTTTAGAAGAGTTACTTACCTCGAACGAGCAAATGCCAATGTCAAGCAAGCCAATCGATGCTCCAAATATGCTATCCCATGCGTTTCGACCTCCGAAGGGCTCGAAACTATCCAACAACAATTCAAATACATCAAACAATGCTAAAGGAACCAATCCCGTAAATAGATAAAATATTGAATCAAAACCCAAAATCGGCCCAAAACCCCAACTCGGACCCGTACCTTGGAACCCAACAAAACTCATAAAATTTGATAACCCATTCAATTACGTGTCCAACCATATTAGTTTCGCTCAAATCTGACTCCAAATCGGTGTTCAAAACTCAAAAATTCATATTATGAAACTTTGGGCGAAAACCCCTAATTTTCCTCTTTAAATCCACAATCTAATAGCTGAAATAGCAGATAGATTCATGAAATATAATCAAAGTTGAGTAGAGAACACTTACCCGAATTCATATGGTGAAAATTTCTTCAAGAATCACCTCAATCCGAGCTCCGTAGCTCCCAAAAATGCAAAAAAAGCCGAAACCCTCCAAATATAGTACTTTATAATCTGCCCAGTCCTCCGCTTTTGCGAACCCGGGAAACTCATTATGTTCATGATGAATAAAACTCACACTGCCAATAAGACTCTACGCGTTCGCAATATACCCCACGTGAACGAGATGAACACAACTGCCAAAGCTTCACAAACACGACCAACCTTACGCGATTGCATAGAAGAATCCTCAAATTCCAAGCTGCCAACATTGACACTACGCGAACGTGATTCTCCATACGTGAACGCAAACAGGACTTGCCCCATCTCTACATGAATACGGGACACACTTCACGAACACGAAGAAGAAAAGCTACTGCCATCAAGATACACTACGCGTTCCCGACACTAGCCACGCGAACGCGATGAACAACAGAAACACCAAAAAATAGTAGTGGCAAAATGGAGAAAAATGATCCGAAATCAATCTAAAACACAAGCCCCTCGGGACCCCGTCCAAACATACCAACAAGTCCCATAACATAACACGAACCTACTTGAGGCCTCAAAACACACATAAAACCATCAAATGGTGAAACATATCAAATCATCTCGGAATTAACCCACAATTTGCACACAAGTCCCAAATGACATGATAAAGCTATTCCAGTCAACTTATGAACTTACTAAACCTTCAAATTTCTAATTTTTTCCAACTTGTGTCGAAACCCTCTGGAAACATCCAAAAGCAAATCCAGGCATACACCTGAGTCGAAAATCACCATCCAGAACTAACGGAACCATCAAAACTCCGTTCCACGGTCAAATTCGCAAAAAGTAAAACTTGGTCAACTCTTTCAACTTAAAGGTTCAACAATGGATTTCATTCTTCCAACCCGATACTGAATAACCTGAAAACCAAAACCGAGCAAAGTGCAAATGCTCAAAACGACATGTGGGATCGTTACACTAACCATACCGAATTTATCAAAATCCAACCTCAAAAGGCCATTCAAACCCCAAAAATTAACCTTTGAAATCCCTAGCTTCAAGCCCCCAAATTTCACCTCAAAAAGTCACCAACTAGGTGTAAAATCAATGGGTAAATGTAATCAATTAGGAGAAAAATAGACACAAGGATCTTTACTCAAGAACTCCCCTTGAAAAGCCCTCTCAAAATCTCTAAAATACGAGATCAAAATGGTAGAAATGGTAAAAAATCTCGGAACCTCGTATTTATATGTTCAGCCCAGGTCTTCCGCACCTGCATCCCAAATCCCGCGAGAGGTTGAATGGTAATGAATCGGGGACCGATCCTACAATAATGAAAATGCTGGAGGAGCTCACCAAAAGAATTGAGTCAGGCGAGAAGAAAATGGAAGCTAATGATAAAAAAGTGTAAACATACAACTCCCAAGTCGTACCGAGGGCACGATCAAT
Organism: Nicotiana knightiana; assembly: GCA_005239525.1. NCBI lineage: Eukaryota > Viridiplantae > Streptophyta > Magnoliopsida > Solanales > Solanaceae > Nicotiana > Nicotiana knightiana. Next base: position 72,784 of record ML414276.1, on the reverse strand, counting down.
CTTGTAAGGGATGGATTCGAAGAAATTTGTACATTATCCGTTTCCTCCGAGTGCGGAGGTTGAATTGTTGTGAAACCTGAATTAATGGAATGTATGGTTATGGAATATGGATTAAAGGATGAATAGTTGTGAAATGTGAATCAAAGGATTCTAATGATATGGAAGACGAATCAAAGAACAATATGTGTTGGGGATCAAAAAGGTTAAAATTGATGTAGGTGATCTAAAACACCCATAATAGTACCAGGAGAATGTCCTAAGGGTAAGAAGGCATATCCGGTCTGCCTGGGATCGGACTCCATGTCGTACACATGGAAGACTTGATATTCTGATATGATTATGATTTGATGATGATTATTGACCTCACTGTTTACAGTTGAGATGTCCTATCCAATCGGGCAGATATAGGACCCCGTGTGATATGCACAAGCCATGGTGTTAGCCTAGCCGATTAGGGCAGAGATCGAACTCCGTGAGAACAAGCCTCGGTGGTTATATATGATGTGATTGAAATTCGGACCTCACCTAGGATGGCATAGCCGATTGGGCAGAGATCGGACTCTGTGACAACGACACGGTGGATCAGTAATAGTAATAACAAGATGAACATAAAAACTACATTAACAAAAATATGGCAAAACAGGATTAGGGTTGTGGTAACTCTGTTTTGTGTTTTTCCTTGCCTCGGTGTATTGTTATCTCATGCCTCTATTTGTGTTGACTGTTGATGTTTATCCTATCTAGATTTGGTTTGTTCATATATACTAGTGTTATTCGATGGTACTAACGTCCCTTTTGCCGGGAACGCTACATATTTTAAATGGATGTAGGTTGTTTTCTAGCAGGTAATGCTGATCGCCGTTAGTGGTGCCTTTTCTCTCCATCTTTTCAGCAATCTTGGTGATCCTCACTTTCTCTAGGGGCTGTGTGTAAATCATGTTGACTCATTTTGTTTATGTCCTTCCTTTTGAGGTATAGCCGGGCCCTTGTTACCATCACGTCTATGTATTGTTCTCCATACTATTAGAAGCTCCGTAGATACTATGTGGGTTGTAAATGTATTTTGGGTAGTTGTTTTACTTACTCGTAATCGTGGTCCCGTATCGGGAATGTTGTAGTTAGTATGTATGTTTTGGTAATATCTAATGTTGAAAATGTTAAAAGAGGAAAGGGATTTATGTTGTAAGAGCATGCTTGATTATATTTTGATGTTTCACTTATAAAATGTACATTATGAACTCGGGGAAACGCGTCCGGCAAGAAAGGCAAATCCAGGTTCGCTTGACCGGGTTAATCCGGTTTGGCGCCGATCTCGTCCCTTGGTTTTGGGGCGTGACATTTCCATTTCCTAACATCGATCGTATGATCGATGCCACAGACTGCCACAAGATCCTTAGTTTTCTCGATGCCGATTCCGGGTACAATCAAATTCAAATGAACCTGGAAGACCAAGAAAAGACATCATTTATCACCAAGTATGGAACATATTGTTATAACATAATGCCTTACAGACTGAAAAACACAGGAGCTACTTACCAACGCCTAGAAAATAAAATATCCGAAGAACAAATAGGTAAGACAATGGAAGTTTATATTGATGACATGCTAGTTAAATCCCTGCGCGCAGAGGACCATTTGACACATTTGCAGGAAACATTCCTGATATTGAGAAAATACAACATGAAGCTCAACCCCGCGAAATGTGCTTTTAGTGTCGGTTCGAGTAAGTTCCTTGGCTTCATGGTGTCAAATCGGGCAATCGAGATCAACCTCGATAAAATCAAGTCAATCGAAGACATCACTACCGTGGACATTGTTAACGCCACACAAAGGCATACAAGGCGGATAGATTCCCTAGGCCGCTTCATCTCGAGATCATCGGATCGGAGCCATAGATTCTTCTCCCTATCAAAAAGAAGAATGATTTCGCCTGGTCCCCGGAATGCTAATAGGCGTCAGAAGAATTGAAGCAATACCTCACAAGCCCACCATTGCTCCATACTCCAAAGGCAGATGAAAAACTCTATTTGTATTTGGCAGTCTCAGAAATTGAAGTATGTGGTATCCTAGTTCGAGAAGAGCAAGGTACAAAATTTGCTGTTTATTACGTTAGTCGAACTGTAGGCGAAGCAGAATCCACACTTAGAAAAATTAGCACTACCTCTAATAAACGCCTCTAGGAAGCTAAAACCATATTTTCAATGTCATTTCACATGTGTATTAACCACTTACACACTTCGTAATGTTTTGCATAAGCTTGAACTGTCGGGCCGATTGGCCAAATTGGCCGTCGAACTCAGTGGGTATGATATCGAATATCAACCCCGAACGGCCATCAAGTCTCAAATTTTGGAAGACTTCGTGTCCAACTTCATGCCTACTCTCATACCCAAAGTCGAAAGGAACTTCTATTGAAATCAGGTATATCATCTGGGGTGTGGGCCCTTTTTATAGACGGCGCTTCGAATGTGAAGGGTTCCGGGTTAGTCATCATTTTGAAGCCGCCCACAGGCAATACAATTAGACAATCGATCAAAACTTCTATGTTGAGTAAAAATGAGGCCGACTACGAGGCCATGATTGCAGGTCGAACTAGGTTAAAGCTTGGGAGCGGAAGTCATTGAAGCCAAGTGCGACTCCCTGCTGGTAGTAAACGAAGTAAACAAAATGGTGCAGGTGACTTTGCACTATTTTAAAGAATGGACTTTGCTGCATGTACCTCGAGAACAATATAATGAAGTCGATGCTCTTGCAAATTATGGATCATCAGTTAAGGACGACGAATCAGCTCAGGGACTGTCGTTCAGCTCTCTAGATCTGTGGTCGAAGAAGTTCACCCCGAGATAAAACCCACATGCTTAACTTGGGATTGGAGGAATAGATATGTCGAGTACTTGAAAACTGGAAAGCTCCCATCGGACTCTAAAGTATCGAGGGCTCTAAGGAAAAAAGCTTCTCGGTTCACGGTGGTTGAAGATGGAACATTGTACATGAGGACATTCGACGGAGTATTAGCAGTATTCTTTGGACCAGGAGACACCCATTATGTCATACGGGAAGTTCGCAAAGGTACTCGTAGGAACCACTCTAGTGCCGAATCATTGGTTCACAAAATCATCAAAGCAGGATACTATTGGGATAGTATTGAAAAAGACACTAAGGAATTTGTTCGAAAGTGTGATAAGTGCCAAAGGTATGCGTTGATGATCCACCAGCCTGGAGAATAACTTCATTCGGTCCTATCCCCGTGGCCGTTTATGAAATGGGGGATGGATATCGCAAGCTCTCTACGATCGGCCACATGTAAAGTTAAATTCATTTTGTTTATGACTGACTATTTCTCTAAATACGTTAAGCACAGACCTTCGATAAAGTAAGAGAAAAAGAAGTTATAGACTTATCTAGGACCACATCATATGACAATTCGGGATACCTGCCGAGATTGTATGCGACAATGGGAAGCAATTCATTGGTAGCAAGGTAACAAATTTTCTCAAAGAACATAAAATAAAGAGGATCTTATCGACGGCATATCATCCAAGTGGGAATAGACATGCCAAGTGGGAATAGACATGCCAAAGTCTAAAGAAAAGGTTGAACAACGCTAAGGGAAAATGGAGAGAAATCCTACCCGAAGTCGTTTGGGCATATCGAATAACATCGAAGTGCAGTAAAGGGCAATCCATTCTCCTTAGTATATGGCTCTGAAGCCTTGATTCCAGTCGATGTCGGGGAATCCAGCGCCAGATTTCTACATACAACGGAAGGATCAAATCACGAGGCTATGAATACTAGCCTTGAACTATTGGATGAGAAACAAGAAACCGCCTTCGTCCGGATGGCTGCGCAAAAACAACGCATCGAGAGATATTATAATCGTAGAACCAACCTTTGCCACTTCAGAATCGGGGACATAATCCTAATGAAATTCACCATCAACTCTCGAGATCCTAATGAAGGGAAACTTGGCCCAAATTAGAAGGACCCTATCAAGTCCTCAATATCATTGGAAAGGGATCTTACAAGCTGGGCACGATAAACGGAGAGCAATTAACAAATAATTGGAACATCTCACCCCTCAAGAGATATTACTATCAAGGTATGCTAACTTATTTTCAGGTATTCGAGCAAAATATTGGAGTTATCATCGAGCAGGAAGATATTAGGACCCTAAAGCACGCGTTGCACTATTTTTCCCTTCGATCTATTGTTATCTCAAATGGGTTTTTCAGGTAAGGTTTTTAACGAGGCAANGGGGGGGGATCACCCTCGGATGTTTTATTTTCAAGGAAAATACTTCGTGACAAAAGGGCCTCGATAGGAAAAACATTGTAATTGGCTAAGTTGTTGAATGAACCATGTCCATATAGATTATTCGAGCCATAACGACAAAACATGTATGCATGTATGAATTATTCAAGGAAGTATTTTTCCTCGTCAAATATCTGGTGCCTCAAAAAATAGACATGTTCGGATTATCGACCCCCTACTCGGGGACGGCCAAAACACAAAAGGCCATCATCCTCGTGGACTAAAGCTTCGAACAAGTTCGGTGCATTATTGGAAAATAAGCCCAAGAGGCATACCCAAAGGCTACGTCCAAACTAACGCAGTTCGGAGACGTCTGAATCCTGCAATAAAAAAGGCCTTTGAATTATTTGAAAACCAGATAAAAAAGGCTACCCTCGGCAAAATAACCAAAGGGATTCGATCATAGTAGCCCTAAAAAAACCTCAAGAGGTATCAAATTATTCAAACACAAACTTGTGCTAAGGCACAAAAAGCAAAGGGGTTTCGATCAACATTAAACCCTAAAAAACCCAATGGGTAAAAAATACATGCTAGGGCATAAGAAATATTTACTAATTCTTTAAGCCGAAAGAGGGAAAAAATATCCATCCTTTAGAGGACATATCGGCCCAATTCAAAGAGCCTAAGGTCCAATACACTTTGAGTTCGAGAACGCGTTCTCACTCCCGTTGAACCTAAGGGTTCAACTACTTCAAGCTTAAATAAAAACTCACTTGACTACAGTTCGAGGGTTCAACATTACTCAATTCAAACCTTAAAGGTTCTTTTGGTTTGAGTTCTAGTCTTACTAGAACTCGACTATAAAAACACTACTATTATGACTTCAACCAAGTTGCCTAAAACCAAAGTCTCAAACATGTCGTTCGAAGAATAAAAGCGTGCTAAAGTTTTACTAGGCACATATCATGTTTAGTATATAGATATACTTGAATAAAAATATGTAGAAGAGGCTGATAAGGGTCCTACAAAAAGAGAAAAGGGAAAATAAAATCCTAACTATGCCCGGGGTTTACTTCTTCCTCGGGGGAAACTTCTTCTTTGGGCCCCTCGCAATTATTAGACTCGCCCTAGCTGCCTTCATCATCATCGTCAACATCATAGGAGGCAAGTGACCTAGCCTCGACTTCGAGCACTTTAGATTGAGTTATCTCATCGGAGAGGTCAAAGCCTCGAGCATGGATTTCGTCGAGGGTCTCCCTCCGAGATTGGAACTTATCCAGATCATTACTCCACCGCAAACGATCGGTGGCCTCCCTCAGTTGAGTTTGGGAAGGCTCGATGTCAGCCAAGTACATGGCTATGGACTTGTTAGCTAAAATCTTCGCCCTGACCTCAGCAAGCTCCGCCTCGAGTTCTTCGATCCTCCTGGCTTGGGATGAGCTCTTTTCTTTAGTGCTCTGAAGTTGAACTTCAGCCGATAATAGTTTGGCCGAGGCAACCTATTTTTCCGCAGCAAGGCTGTCCATGACCACTTTCCACCAATGGTAGTCAGCTTTAACTTGATCGACTTTCCCCCGGAACAACTCGATCCTATCAATATTCTACTGCAACTAAGACATCGAAATGTTAGCCTCCACCCTCAGGTCAAGCCCGTATTTTTTCAAAAGGGTAGTTACCTACTCGTTCTACTCGGTCTCCTCCTGACGAGCCTTGGCCAATTCTGCTCGAAGAGCACTGACCTCTTCATCCTTTTTACCCTAAAGAAACTTGAGGGAATTTCTCTCATCCAAATCCTTTTGTAGCTCGGCCTCGCATTGGATCAGATCGGCCCGAGACTTCGAAAAGGCCTATATGAGAAGAAAACAAGTTAGACTGAAGGAAGGAGAAGAAAATGAGAATTATAACAATTAATGCTTACTCGAGATAGAAGATAGTTGGCCTTTCAAAAAGGGTGGAGGGATTTTTAAGGTCGGGGGCAACATTAAACCTAGTAAAGCAATCCCGAAGGGATCCTCTTCACTAGGGACTTCGCCTATGTCGGGGGTCCCTATGGCCCGAGCCTCTCATATGACATCCTCGGAGAAAGTCGACAAAGAAGGCGAATAACCTATTGTCACTGCCCCGAGTGAGTCACTCGGGGCGCTCTGATCGGCTCTCGAGGTCTCAGAACCATCCTCCTCCGGTATGTTTGTGGATGGTCAAAAATAAATCTCGATCTCGGGCGATTTGGGATCCTCACCCAAACTTTTCTTGGAAGCCTCCTCATCATGAGGCTTGATCTCGGCAATCACCTCCGATTTTGGCGATTTGGCGACCTCGACAATCTTCTTGGGTCGAGCCACCAATGCCGAGGCGGAACCTTCTTCTTCATCTTCTTCTTCTCTCAGATGTTGGAACGAGTCCATAGTGAGAGCAATGACCTTCCTCCTAGTCCTTCGAGCTGGGGCCATATTGGATTTCAGGTCATCCAGTGACGAGACCCCCATTCCTCTTATTATCTTTCCCTGGTTTTGAAATTAGGGACTTAATTTTTTCCTCGCCACTCGGAGGACTCATAACCGTGTCTTTGTTCAGGACTGCATGGAAATAAACTTAGTAAGGTAGAGAAATATGAGATGTACCTCGGGAATAAGGAAGAGAACACTCAATGTGATTCTTTGCCTCCCATTTTCCCTTTGATAAGTCACTCCAGCAGCGCTTAACATAGGATGAAGTCGAGGCCAACTTCCATACCCAGTCCTCGAGATCGGGAACCGCAAGGGGCATCCAGGCAACTGCTGCATAACAAATAAAAATGTTACATAAAGCAAAAAAAAGAGTATGAAGACTAATGTGTAGTATGTTACTTACGATCAGGGTTCCACTTCTCGAGGAACGGCTATTTCTCCTTTACGATGAGGTCGCAGGTCCTTACCCGCACGAACCGGCTCATCAAAACCTGGTCATTGTCCTCATTGATGATCGCGAACAAAGCCTTTGTTTCTCGGTGTTGGAGCTTGATCAACCCTCATAAAACTCGAGGTCGGTATAATCGCATGAAGTGGCTGAGAGTGAACTGCAGTCCCTCGACCTTGCTGGAAAATAAGCGGAGCATGATCACGATACGCCATAATGAGGGGTGAGCCTGGCCGAGGGTGACCTGGTACCTCTTGCATAAGTCGACGATAACTGGTCGAGAGGACCCAGTGTGAAGGGGTAAGAGTAAACACTTAGAAACCACTCCACACGAGTGGTAATACTCTCTTCAGGAGCGGGGATCTGTACCACGACCTCGGCCCCGTGGTCACAATCTCTCTTCACAGGCTCGAGAAAACTTGTTGTTATCGAGCAGATATACCTCAACACATGCTATTAGCTAGGGACCGATTGAGGGTTCTCGACTTTGAAGTCGGATTTTAAAACACATGGGCTGGGAACATACTCGTAAGGGAGCGGTTCCACCGGTGTTTTGTTACCAGCCGGACAGGAAGAAGAGGAAGAAGCTTTCTCCTTTTTTGGAATGGCTTTGGAGGTTTTCACCATTGATTCAGGTAGAAGGAAGCGGAAAAGAGGTGAAACTTGGTATTTTTATAGTAACAAAGTTGACTCAACAGGTGGTGAAAGAGAAGAGATGGAGAGAGCTTAAGGGACTTGGAAAATTTGATGATGGAGAAAGTAAAATTTTGATTCAAAAAAATAGTCAATATTTATAGATTTACAGCGACGATTCGGTGGTGCTAGTGGTAGACCGTCCATTGACAAGCATTAATGGTTTGGGGAACTGTAACGACGGAACGTTTCAGTCACCTCTGTCGCTTACATCATGAGGATGACATCACTATCGAGGTCTCTATAAAATTGAGGCACAAGTCGTTTCTTATCATTTTACTCTAAGAAACGAGGGGACTATCTGTATATGGTAGAAATCGGGGCTACCCGATTTCACTCTTTGGTCAAGATAGAAATGTCACGTCAAAGATCTAGGACATCGAGTCTGAAATCGAAGCCTTTTTTCAGACCGAGGTCGATATCAATAATCGAGGACAGAAAGAGATAGACTCCGAAGTAACATCGATATAACTTCATAATGGAAAGGGTGATATATCTACGATTGGTCGAGGATCATGGTGTGAATCTCGGAAGGGATCAATCTATGGCGGTTAATCATATGTTAATATGATTTCCTACTATAACTAGAAGTGTACCTTATTTAGGACTCCTATATTATATAAAGGGGAATTACATTCATTTGTAACTATCATTATTCACTGATAAAAATACATACACTCGTTGCTTTCTTGGTATTTCCTTTATTGTTCATCAGAGTTGCTTTATCATTTACTTTTCTTACTATTCCACCTCGAGACTATCCCAAATTGAGGTCGAGGCTTTGCTTACATACTGTTTTGATTTATTTTATTGTCTAATTCATCCATTTATCTTCTTGTTTATCGATTGGTATTCGACGAAATCACATATCCTTAAAATCAAAAATATAAGTTTAATTGTTATCCGAATTTGAGGGTAAACAGGTATCTTAAAGAACACTTCTTTGTGAGCAATATTTTTTGTGTATATTTCCTCCTAATGCTTTGGTTTTTTGAGAAAACAGGAGGATATATATTAATATCTAAGTCGCGAGAAATACAGTGTTTTTATAGTTTGTGTCACATAGGACACTTTGGTTACCTATGCTTGCTAGATTCTTGCAAGCTCCATAAGATAGAAATTTAACAAAAGCATATTGTTCTAGTGGATCTCCATCTACAATACATTTTACACCATCTGGTGGTACCACAAAAACATTTTCCTTCTTCGTTGCATCAAGAGATGCCTTCATTGCCATTTGATGGGCTACTCTATTCCCTTGCCTGAACTTGTGTTGGAGGGTTACCTCCTTTAACTGGTGCATTGACAACCTGCATTTACTAATGATATTATCATAGAGTCAATTACCTTGCTGGATTGAAAGGATTACCTCCATGGAGTCTGTTTCTTTTTTAAGGGGAAACAGGCCCCAAATATGATTTATTTTGAGTCCCAATAGAAGTGCTTTGATTTCAACTTGTAGTGATCCATAGGAATGGGTGGTCTTAGAAAACCCTACTATCCATTGACCGTTTTCATTTCTGATAGCACCTCCCAGACCACTTTTATGAGTATCTTTGTTATAGCTAGCATCAATGTCCAGTTTGAACCAACCATTAGAAAGTCTATGCCATTTAACATTGACGATCATTTTTGGAGTGGTGAGAGTATTATTTCCTGTAAGGAGAAGGAATTATGTGGCCCTAGCAATAATTTGGTTTATATTAATAGGGTTACTCATATTGCTTTGGTTGTTTTGGTTTCTATTCAACCAAATGTGCCAGATAGCAAAAGGGAAAAAGAAATTCCAATCTAAAATTTTATGGTTAATAGGGTAGTCACAATCTTTTAGTTGGATAAGCCAGTGATTGCCCTGACCATTATACTTATTTTTCCACTTAATATTGCCCCAAAAAACTTAGTGGCTTGGCAGTTAAAGAAGATGTGCAATATGGATTCTTGTTCATGGCATATAGGGCAATTTGGGTCTATGTTTAAACAAAATTTTGGTTGGTATGCTCTACATGGAATCATGTGTGGAGACATTGCCAAAGAAATAACTTAATTTTATTACGGCATGTTAGGTCCCATATCAAGTTAAAATCCATGTGCATGTCAGTATTAGGATCCATTATAGTGTAGCACGTTTTGGATGAAAATATACATTGAGTATTGAGAGACCAAATTGGAATATCATTTTTAGGATTCTTTAGTCGAATTACTACTTTAGAGATACTATCCTTTATTGTACTGGGAAGGTCGAAAGAAATAATTTCAAAGGACCAATTTTTTCCGTCGTAGATGTCTTTTATTTTGAGAGAACAATCTGTAGTTAGGAGAGGTCGATGAATTATTTCGCTAAGGCCACCTAAATTAGAAATCCTATTAGTATATCAAATATTAGTGTTTGTATGATGATGGAGAGACCAAATTATGCCTTTAGAGCATAATTCCCAACCCTTTCGTATGCTTTTCCAAATGAAAGAATTTTTATTATTGGCATGACTATTGGTATAGGAGGTAATGATTAGGTTAGCCCATGGGGTAGTAGTGTTAGTGAGCATTCTCCATACTAGGCTAGCAAGGGTACATATATTTTTATCCTTTGCATTGTGGAGACCAAGTTCTCCTTTAATTTTGGGTAGACACATAGTAGACCATTTAATAAGATGGATTTTTTTCCTCTCATTGGTAGTACCCCAAATGAAATATCTTTGGATTTTATCAATTTTGTGAAGAATCTTCGTAGGCAGAAGAGTATATTGCATAGAATGGCAGGGTATTGAGTGCAAGCAAGACTGGGACAAAGTATTTCGTCCAGCTATATTACTGAATTTCATTTTCCATGACGCTAGTTTGGTTCTCATTTTGTCGATTGTGAATTTGTAGTCCTTAGGTTTAGGGTATTTGAGTAGAATAGGAAAACCCAGGTATGTGCCAAAGGAATCACTTATTTTGATGCCTAGTTTATTGGTAATCTCCTTAATAAGGTCTTGGGGACAATTGTTCGAAAAGACAATTTTGTATTGTTGATGCATTGACCTGATAAGTAGCAAAAAATTTCTAAACCTTTCTGGATGGTGTGGCATGATTTCATATTGTCTTTGGCCATTAAGGTGTGATCATCTACAAAGAATATGTGTGAGAACTTTGGACTTCTTTTTCCTACGGTTATCGGATCCCAATTCCTAATATCGACTTGATAGTTTATGTATCTTGAAAGCATTTCTAAACGGAGTATGAAGATATAAGGAGATAAAGGATCCCCTTGCCCGATTCCTCGGCTAGGTTCAAAAAAATTAGTAATGGGTCCATTCACTAGAAGTGCTATTGAACTACTTGATATGCAATTTAGAAGAAGTTTTTTTGGGATTTGGAGGGAAGTTGAAATAAGTTAGAGAGTGATGGACAAAGGACCATTCTAATAGGTCAAAGGATTTTTCTAGGTCAATTTTTAGAATCATGTGGCTTTGTTTTTCTTTTTAAGTTTTTGAGTTTGGAAACTAGCTTTTGAATGATAATAGCATTATCGGATACCCTTCCATTTTTCATGAAGCTAGCTTGAATGGGGGTGATAAGATGATCAAGGAAAGGTTTTTAACGGTTTGCCATGATTTTGGTGATAATCTTATAAATGGTATTGCAAAGGCCAATAGGTCTGAAATTCCTAATGTTATTTGCATTAGGGATTTTTGGAATTAAACAAAGGTAGGTTTTTTTTACGTCTTTTGGGACCTCCTCATTTTTAAAAATATTGTGACATAAATTTGTAACTGATGGCCCTACTATTTTCAAATATTTTTGAAAAAAGAAAGGGTGAAGGCCATCTGGTCCCGGAGTTTTGAAGAGTTTAAAGGAGAAAATAGCTCTTTTGATTTCACTATCTAGCAGAGGGCTGTCAAGAGAGCTTAGGTTTAAAAGGTTTTGAGAAGAGTTGTTTTTGACGGGGATAATACGACTTGTCATGGCTTGTGAAGTAGTGAAAACTTTGGTGGAATAAGGACATGAGAGATAAGAAGATGAGGATCATTGATCCAATTTCCTTCATTATCTTTAAATAAGTTAATTTTATTTCATATTTTTCTATTAGAGGCTGAGATGTGGAAAAATTTTGTATTAGCATCTCCCTCATTAAGCCACAGGACTCTAGATCTTATTCTCCAATAATCCTCTTAAATTTTGGGCAAGTCATCTTAATCCTTTTTAATTTCAGTTTCTAGGGTTTGGAGGAACCTACTATGGCAATAATGTTTAAAATTTTGGATACCATTTAGTCGAGCTAGAAGTCGTCTTTTTTTACCCGGGATATCACCAAAGGTTTGGTTCTTCCAATCCTTAACTTTATCTATGAAATTTTGGCTAGCTCTAAAATAGTCTGTGTTATACCAATTACTTTGAACTTGGGTTTGGAATTCTGGATGCTTACACAAAAATTCATCAAGTCTAAAGGGATGTTTGTGAAGTGAATTATTTGTAGGGATCAATTCTACTAGGATAGGTTATGATCCGAATGAGTCTTAGGGAGGTGGATAACCGAATTGTTTTGGAATAAATGAACCCACTCCTCATTTCCTAGAACTTTGTCTAGTCTTTCCATAATGAGTCCTTTATTCTTGTGTCTATGGTTAGACCAACTAAATTTGGAACCTTTAAAACCAAAATCAAATAAATTGCAATTGTTTATTTTTGACCATAGAAATTTTGCTCTATTATCGTTATTGATCTACCACAAAATTTTACATTCATACTCAAAATATCATTGAAATCTCCCCCTACCAACCATGTTCCATTGTAAGTCCTACTAATATTTTGAAGGTTTCCCCACATTATATTTCTACTATGTATATTAGTACTAGCATAAATAGCACTAAAAAGCCAATATTTTACGAATAGGAAATACCTCGATTGTAGCATGTATTTCTTGATCTCTACGTACGAAGTTTTTGACGGTGACTACCTCACTGTTGTATAGTATCACTATCCCTCATGCTTTCCCCTCCACCGGCACCTCAATAAAGTCTGTAAAACCAAAACCATTGAGAAACTCAGTGTGTCTAACGACCCGACCGGTTGTTCCGTCAGATTTACCCCGTTTCCCCCATGTTCGCATTTGTTATATATTACTAGCCTATTTTTTTGTTGTTTGGGTCAGTTGGTTTGGGTCCGGAGTGGTTATGGTGAGAATTGAGGCATTTAGTGTCCTAAAGTAGCCTAAAAGTTGAGAAAGTCAACTGAGAGTTGACTTATAAGTACACGACCTTGCAATGCGGATTTTATGGCTCGATTAACTTCATTAGGTGAGTTGGGTCTTAGAAGTGTGTTCGGAATGAAGTCTTGATGTACGGTGTAGAATTAGGCTTGAATTGGCGAAAGTTAGTTTTTGATGATTTCCGGTCGGTAGTGGAAAATAGGCTATCGGGGTCGGAATGAAATTTCGGAAGTTGGAGCAGGTTCGTCTGCAGAATTTCAGGTCAATTGGAGGTGTTTCAGTTGGTTTAGGCGTAGTTGGCGAAATTTGGAAGTATCAAAGTTCATAGGCTTGAATTTGATGTGATTTTTGTGTTGTTGTGTTGTTTTTGGTGTTTGAAAGGCTCGACTAAGTTTGAATGATGTTATGGGATATGTTGGTATGTTTGGTTGAGGTTCCGAGGGCCTCGGGTGTGTTTCGGATGGTTAACGGACCAACTCTTGGCTTGAAAACTGGGTAGATTTTCTTCTGCTGTGAGGTTCTGGTTTCCTTCTACGTGATCGTGGGAGGATGTTTGCGATCGCGTAGAGTAAAAGAGTGGCGCATGCATTTTATTCTATGCGATCACGTGGTAAGGATTACGATCGCATAGGTTGGTCAGGTAAGGCAGTGTGATGGCATGGGTGTTTATGCTATCGCGTAGAGGATTCTGAGGCGCGTGTGTTGGGTGGGGAGTTGTTCTATGAGATCGTGTGTATTGGTCTACGATCGCATTGGTTGGCTGGTCTGTGCATCGTGAATGCGTGCCAAGAGTCGTGAACGCACTGAAGAAAATTTAATTGTTGGGCAGAATGTTGTAAAAAGACTATTTGTACGAGAATAGTTCATTTTCCACCATTGTTGAACGAGTTGGAGCACTTTTGAGAGGGTTTGAAGAGGAAATTGAAAGGAATCACTTGGAGGTAAGGTTTTGAACTTCATAACTCATTTATATGTCGTTTTCTAAGTAATTAAACCATAAAATTTTGTAATTAAACCCAAAATTGGGGAAGAAGGGATCATGGGAATTTGGATTTTTCTTTTGAGGATTTGAGTGGGCAATTGTGGTCCGATTTTAGTATTCTTGGTATGTATAGAATCGTGGGAGGACGATGAATGTAATGATGAAAATTTTATTGGATTCCGAGACGTGGGATTGGGGCTCAGGTTTGTCCGAATTTCGAGATTCTTATAATCTGATAGTTTTCAATTGGGTTGTGATCCTTTGATATATAATGATGATGTTAAACTAGTTTTGGCTAGACTCAGAGCAATCGGGAGCCAATTTGAGGGTCAAGATCATAGCAGACTAGTGTTGTTGCCCGGTAGAGGTAAGTAATAGTTATAAATCTTGTCCTGAGGGTATGGAACCCCGCACCATATATTTCTCACTGATTTTAGAATGGCGCAGATGTCGGATGATGAGTATGTGGCGCATACTGATTTTTGGATTGGACTAGGTCCTCTCCGCGGCACTAATGAGTTGCATATTTTACTCAAAACCTTATGTTAAATTATGTGCTTACTGTTTTCGAAACTCAGCCTGATTTAAACTACTTTGAGATTTAAAATTATGTTTTGGGTCGTGTACCCTGTTTAACTGATTCGCCCGAGGGGCCTTTTGAGTGTTCTGCTGAGTGTTGGTGTGGTGCTGAGTGATGGTGAGGTGCTAAGTGATATTAGCGCATGGGCTGAAGGAGCCCCTCCGGAGTATGTGAACACCCCCAGTGAGGGCACCGAGTGCCGAGTGACGAGCGATTGGGAGGCATGAGTGATTGTGAGGTGCTGAGCGACTGTGAGGCATGCCCGAGGGGCTTATTATGATACATGTTTTGCCCGAGGGGCTACTTATGATTTTACTACTTTCGTTTTGAACTTATGAAATATGTTTTGCCCGAGGGGCCTCTATATGATTCATTTAAATTTCATACTAAATCTTTCAGTTTGAAGTTGTTAAAAATATGCATTCTACAAAGGACTTTTCTGAAGTTTGTTTTAAGGCATGATGATTTCGTATATCTATGTTTACACTATTGGAAAGTAAAGTTGTGTATATTTTGATTTGATGGCATTGATTTTATGTGTTAACTTGCCGCTTAAACTTGATTTATTTTCATTACTACTGTGTTGGCGTACACACATTACTCTCCACACCTCTGTGTGCAGATTCAAGTGCAGATATCGAGAATTAGCCATTTATTCTGCGCGAAGTTGGATTGCGGGATATAGAGGTAGTTGTTCAGCATCCGAAGCATCTTGGTTTTCCCTTCTTGTTGTATCTAGCTTTTATTCGGAGGTTTTGTATTATAATAGTATATTTTGGCTTATTCCACTAGATGCCCATGACATGCTGGCTCCGGGGTTTGGAGTTGGTGGTAGTATCTAATTGGCCTACTTTATTTAGTAATCTCTGTATGTTTTATGAAATGCCTGAAACTTGATTGGGATTTTTAAAAGAAATTGCCAACATGCGCTAGTTGGCTAGCCTACTTCCATGATAGGCGCCATCACGACCGGTTTAGGATTTGGGGTCGTGACAGTTTGGTATCAGATCCTAGGTTAAATAGGACTCAACGGTTATGAGCAGGTTTAGTAGAGTGTTGCGGATCGGTACAGAGACGTCTATACTTATCTTCGAGAGGCTGCAAAACTTTTAGGAAACATTTCTACCTTTCTTGAACTCTTTCGTGCTGATCTATTGATTCTTGCAATCTGAACTTACGTTGTTTCATTCTCTCACATATGGTGAGGACACGCAATACCGATCAGAATGACCAGTCACCGGCTAGACCAGCGAGAGGTTGAGCCCGTGGTAGAGTTAGGGGGCCAGCCCGTGCAGCAGCCGGGACAGTACCACAGGATACCCTTATCGATCAGGATTAGGTTCCCGCCGATGGTGTTCCAGTGGGACAAGCTCAGGCACTGGCAGTGCCTATGGTTATTCTGGGTCTTCAAGAGACCCGGTCTAAGATATTCACAGTATGCACCAGTTTTGCTCAGGCAGTCGCCATGTCTTCTACTGCCACCACAGCTCAGGCCGGGGGAGGCAGTCAGACTCTAGCTGCCCGGGCACCTAAGCAGGCTGCACAGGGTATTCAGGCACCGGGAGAAGTCCCAGCTCAGTCAGTTTCTCTACTCAAGGATTATATGGTCCCTGCTATGCCTGAGGACGAGCAGCACAGGTTGGAGAGATTCAGCAGACTTCAGCCTCCGCCTTTTAGCGGTACAGAGGGCGAGGATGCCCAGGGGTTTCTAGATAGGTGCCAGAGGATACTGCGTACCGCGGGTATTTTGGAGACCAGTAGGGTCTCATTTGTTACATTTTAGTTTGCGGGTGCTTCCTTGCGTGGGATGGTTGGTTCAGCACCTCTAACATGGCGGCAGCTCTCCACGATCTTTTTGGAGAAGTATGTTCCTCAGTCCCACAGAGAGGAGCAGCGCAGGCAATTTGAGCAGCTGCGCCATGGAGAGCTATCAGTTACTCAGTACGAGATGAGGCTCTCCGAGTTGGCTAGCCATGCTCATGAGATTTCCCTTACTGACAGGGAGAGGGTGAGGAGGTTTGTAGATGGTCTTTCTTATCAGCTTCAGTTATTTATGACTCGGGAGAGAGTATCGAGTGCTTCATTCGAGCAGGTTGTTGACATAGCTTGAGATATTGAGTTCGTTTCCCGCCAGGAGAGGGAGGAGAGGGAGGCCAAGAGGCCTCGTGGTTCGGGAAGTTCCAGGGGTGCTCCCTTCAGGGGACAGTTTCAGTAGGGTATGGGTCGTTCATTCAGGCCTCCTCAGTCAGGTCGCCAGCATATAGTGGGGCATCTTCGAGGCAGGGTCCCCGTGGTTCCCATTCAAGCCGTACATCATTTGGTGCCCTCCCAGCTCAAAGTGCAGCTCGAGCACCCACAGTTCAAGGTTCTTCTATGCATGAGTCTTCTGGTGGTCGTACGAGTGCTAGGGGTTTCTATCAGTCCCACTACCAACTCCAGAGATTTGTTTTGAGTGTGGAGAGCTCGGGAACGGGTGGAGGTAGTGTCCTCTCCATTCCGGTGGATCTTCTCAGCAAAGGGGCCAGCCCTCGACTTCAGCTCCAGTCACTTCACCACCCGGCCAGGCAGCCAGGGGTGGTAGTCAGTCAGCCAGAGGCCTCCCTAGAGGAGGAGGTTGAGCAGGGGAAGGTCAGGCTCGCATGTGTGCATTTCCAGCCAGGCCGGATGCTATGGCCTCGAATTTCGTGATCGCTAGTATTATCTCAGTCTGTTTCTGAGATGCCTTGGCTTTAGTAAACCCTGGTTCTACATATTCCTATGTTCTTCAAATTTTGCCCAATTTCTGGATGTTCCCCGTAAGTCTCTAGTTACCTCTGTTCATGTGTCGACTCCGGTAGGCGATACTGTTGTTGTGGACCGTGTGTATCGGTCGTGCATGATATTTATTGGGGGTCTAGAGACCCGATTGGACCTACTGTTACTCAACATGGTCGATTTTGACGTGATATTGGGCATGGATTGGTTATCTCCGTGCCATGCTGTTCTTGATTGTCACGCTAAGACTGTGACCTTAGCTATGTCGGGGTGTCCGAGGGTTGAGTGGAGAGGATCTCCTGAGTTTATGCCTAGCAGGGTGATTTCCTACCTGAGGGCTCAGCGCATGGTTGAGAAAGGGTGTTTATCTTATTTGGCCTTTGTGAGGGATGTCAGTGGTGAGACTCCCGCTACTGATTCAGTTCCTGTTGTCCGTGACTTTTCGGATGTGTTTCCTATAGACTTGCCAAGCATGCCACCTGACAGGGATGTTGATTTTGGTATTGACTTGGTGTCAGGCACTCAGCCTATTTTTCTATTCCACTTTATCGTATGGCACCAGCGGAGCTAAAGGAATTGCAGGAGCAACTTCAGGAACTCCTGGATAAGGGCTTCATTCGGCCTAGTGTGTCACCTTGGGGTGCACCGGCGTTGTTCGTCAAGAAGAAGGATTGGTCCATGCGTATGTAAATTGACTATCGGCGGCTAAATAGGGTTACAGTGAAGAACTTGTATCCCTTGCCTCGCATTGATGATTTGTTTTACCAGCTTCAGGGAGCTAGAGTGTTTTCCAAGATTGACTTGAGATCTAGGTATCATCAGTTGATGATTTGAGATTCTGACATTCTGAAGACTGCTTTCAGGACCAGATATAGTCATTATAAGTTCTTGGTTATGTCATTTGGGATGACCAATGGCCCGGCTTCGTTCATGCAATTGATGAACAACATGTTTCAGCCTTGCCTTGATTCCTTCGTCATTGTGTTCATTGATGACATCTTGGTTTATACTCGTAGCTAGGAAGAGCATGCTCAGCATTTGAGAGTTGTGTTACTGAGGTTGAGGGAGGAGAAGCTTTATGCGAAATTCTCAAGTGTGAGTTTTGGCTTGGTTCGGTAGATTTTTTGGGGCACGTGGTGTCTAGTGAGGGGATTCAGGCTGATACGAAGAAGATAGAGGCGGTGCAGAGTTGGCCCAGACCGTCCTCAGCTACAAATATTAGCAGTTTCCTTGGTTTGGCGGGATATTACAGTCGCTTTGTGGAGGGATTCTCTTATATTGCTTCGCCTTTGACCAGATTGACCCAGAAGGGTGCTCCATTCATATGGTCTGATGAGTGTGAGGAGAGCTTTCAGAAGCTCAAGTCAGCATTAGCTACAGCTCCGATACTAGTTTTGCATGCTGGTTTGGGTTCTTACACAGTTTGTTATGATGTTTCTAGAGTTGGCTTGGGAGCGGTATTGATGCAGGACAATAGGGTGATTGCCTACGCGTCTAGACATTTGAAGGTGCACGAAAAGAATTATCCAGTGAACGATCTTGAGTTAGCTACCACTGTTCATGCCTTGAAGATTTGACGACATTAGTTGTATGGAGTGCAGTGTGAGATTTTCACTAATCATCGTTGTTTGCAGTATCTGCTGAGGCAGAAGGACTTGAATTTTCTTCATAGGAGATGGTTAGAGCTCCTCAAGGATTATGACCTCACTATCTTATATCATTCGCGGAAGGCCAATGTAGTGGCGGATGCCTTGAGTCGTAGAGTAGAGAGTTTGGGGAGTCTAGACTACCTTCCAGTAGCAGAGCGGCCATAAGCCTTTGATGTTCAGGCCTTAGCGGGTCAGTTGGTGAGATTGGATCTATCACAGCCCCCGGGGGTGTTGGCTTATGTAGCCTCCAGGTCTTCTCTTTATGATCAGATTAGAGCACACCAGTATGGTGATCCACATTTTCTTGTTCTTTAGGACAGGGTATCTCGCGGTCATGCCAAGGATGTGGTTAATGGTGATGATGGGGTCATGAGGATGAAGGGCCGGATTTGCATACCCAATGTAGATGGGCTTCGAGATCTGATTCTAGAAAAGGCTCATAGTTCGCGGTATTCCATCAATCCAGGTGCCGCGAAGATGTATCAGAATTTGAGGCAGCATTATTGGTTGAGGAGGATGAATAAGGATATTGTGGAGTTTGTGGCTCGGTGTCTCAATTTTCAGTAGGTCAAGTATGAGCACCAGAGACCAGGTGGATTGCTTCAGAGATTTGATATTTCGCAGTGGAAATGGGAGCGGATCACCATGGACTTCGTAGTTGGACTCCCACGGGCTTCGAGGAAGTATAATGCTATATGGGTTATTGTGGATCGGCTGACCAAGTCTGTGCATTTCATTCCCGTTGGTTCTACTTATTCTTCAGAGAGGCTAGCTAAGATTAATATCAGGGAGATTGTTCGATTGCATGGGGTTCCAGTTTTTGTCATTTCCGACAGAGGTACTCAGTTCACATCAAATTTTTGGAGATCCGTGTAGAGAGAGTTGGGTACTGAGGTCGAGTTGAGCACGGCATTTTACCCTCAGACCGACGGGTAGTCGGAGCGTACCATTCAGATTTTGAGAATACGTTGTGTGCTTGTGTGATCTACTTTGGTGGTTCATGGGACCAGTTTCTGCCAGTAGTGGAGTTTGCATATAATAACAACTATCAGTCGAGTATCCAGATGGATCTGTATGAGACTTTATACGGTAGGATGTGCAAGTGTGCGGTTGGTTGGTTTGAGTCGGGCTAGGCTAGGCTATTGGGCACATATTTAGTTCAGGATGCATTGGGTAAGGCAGAGTTTATTAAGGAGCGGCTTCGCACGGTGTAGTCTAGGCAGAAGAGTTATGCGGACCGGAAGGTCCGAGATGTGTCTTTCATGGTTGGGGATAAGGTGCTGCTGAAGGTATCACCCATGAAGGGTGTTATGAGATTCGAGAATAGGGGGAAGCTGAGTCCCAGGTTCATTGGGACATTTGAGGTGCTTTAGAGGGTTGGGGAGGTGTCTTATAGGCTTGCTATGCCTCCTAGCTTATCGAATATTCATCCAGTATCCCATGTTTCGATGCTTTGGAAGTATGTTGGTGACCCGTCCCATGTTTTGGACTTTAGTGCGGTTCAGCTCGAGGATGATATGTCATATGAGGTAGAGTCAGTGGCTATTTTGGGTCGACATGTCAGAAAGCTGATGTCTAAGGATATAGTTTTAGTGAAGGTTCAGTGGAGAGGGCAGGCGGTGGAGGATGCCACCTGGGAGGCCGAGCGGGAGATGCGGGACACATATCCTCACTTATTTGAGACTCCAGGTATGTTTCTAGACCTGTTCGAGAATGAACGTTTGTTTAAGAGGGGGAGGATGTAACAACCCGACCGGTCGTTCCATGAGATTTACCCTGTTTCCCCCATTTCTACATTAGTTAAATATTGCTAGCCAGTTTTTTTGTTGTGTTGGGTCAGTTGATTTGGGTCCGGAGTGGTTATGGTAAGAATTGAGTCATTATTGCCCTAGAGTAGCCTAAAAGTTGAGAAGTTGACTTATTGGTAAACGACCTCGGAATGCGGATTTTATGGCTTGGATAGCTTCATAAGGTGATTTGGGTCTTAGGAGTGTGTTCATATGAAGTTTTGATGTCCAGTGTAGAATTAAGCTTGCATTGGCGAAAGTTAGTTTTTGGTGATTTTCGGTTGGCAGTGGAAAATAGGCTATCGGGGTCGGAATCAAATTCCTAAAGCTGGAGCAGGTTTGTAATGTCCTTTTGGATATGTCTGCTAAATTTCAGGTCAATCGGAGGTGTTTCGGTTGGTTTCGGCGTAGTTTGCGAAATTTGGAAGTTTCAAAGTTCATAGGCTTGAATTTGATGTGATTTTTGTGTTGTTGCATTGTTTTTGGTGTTTCGAAGGCTAGACTAAGTTTTAATGATGTTATGGGATATGTTGGTATGTTTGGTTGAGGTCTCAAGGGCCTCGGGTGTGTTTCGGGTTGTTAACGGACCAACTCTTGGCTTGAAAACTAGGCAGATTTTTGCTGGTGTGAGGTTTTGGTTTCCTTCTACGCAATCACGGGAGGATGTTTGCGATCGCGTAGACTAAAAGAGTGGCACAGGAATTTTGTTATATGCGATCGTGTGGTTAGGATTGCGATCGCATAGGTTGGTCAGGTAAGGGAGTGCAATCGCGTGGGTTGTTTATGCGATCGCGTAGAGGATTCTGAGGCGCGTGTGTGTGGTGGAGAGTTGTTCTATGCGATTGCGTGTATTGGTCTGCGTTCGCATTGGTTGGCCGGTCTGTGCATCGCAATCGCGTGCCAAGAGTCGCGATCGCACTGAAAAAAATTTAATGGCTAGCAGAATGTTTTAAAAAGGCTATTTGTGCGAGAATAGTTCATTTTCCACCATTGTTGAACAAGTTGGGAGCACTTTTGAGAGGGTTTGAAGAGGAAATTGAAGGGAATCACTTGGAGGTAAGGTTTTGAACTTCATAACTCGTTTATATGTCGTTTTTTAAGTAATTAAACCATAAATTACTGGAATTAAACCCAAAATTGGGGAAGAAGGGTGCATGGGAATTTGGATTTTTCTTTTGAGGATTTGAGTGGGAAATTGTGGTTCGATTTTAGTGTTCTTGTTATGTATAGAATCGTGGGAGGACGGGGATTCTAATAATGCAAATTTTTTTGGATTCCGAGATGTGGGCCTAGGGGTCGGGATTGGCCAAATTTCGAGATTCTTGTATAATATGATAGTTTTCGATTGGGTTGTGATCCTTTGATATATACTGATGATGTTAAACTGGTTTTGGCTATATTCGGAGAAATCGGGAGCCAATTTGAGGGGCAAGAGCATAGCGGACTAGTGTTGTGGTCCGGTAGAGGTATGTAATAGTTATAAATCTTGTCCTGACGATATGGAACCCCGAACTACATATTTCTCGCTGATTTTAGAATGGCGCACATGCCGGATGATGAGTATGTGGCGCATACTTATCTTTAGATTTGACTAGGTCCTCTCCGCGACAACTAATGAGTTGCATATTTTACTCCAAACCTTATGTTAAATTATGTTCCAAAGATTGTTGAAATATTTGTGCTATAAGTCGTGTTTGGGGCATCTTGCCGATCTGTTTAGACCCCATGGGGGATTTTTACTATTGTTTTCCCTCACTATTTGTTGACGATTTCACTCAGCCGCATTGTGCTTACTGTTTTTGAAACTCAGCCTGATTTACACTACTTTGAGATTTAAAATGATGTTTCGGGTCGAGTACACTGTTTTACTAATTCGCCCCAGGGGCCTTTTGAGTGGTTCTGCTGAGTGATGGTGAGGTGCTGAGTGATATTAGCGCTTGGACTGATGGAGCCCCTCTGGAGTCTGTACATACCCCTAGTGAGCGGACCGAGTGCCAAGTGATGTGCGATTGGGAGGCATGAGTGACTGTGAGGTGTTGAGTAATTGTGAGGTGTTGAGCAGCTGTGAGGCATGCCCGAGGGGCTAATTATGATATATTTTTTGCCCCAGGGGCTACTTATGATTTTACTACTTTCATTTTGAACTTATGAAATATGTTTTGCCCGAGGGGCCTCTATATGATTCATTTCATTTTCATACTAAATCTTTTGGTTTGAAGTTGTTAAAAATATGCATTCTTCTAAGGACTTTTCTGAAGTTGTTTTTAAGGCATGATGATTTCGTATATCTATGTTTGCACTATTGGAGAGTAAGGCTGTGTATATTGTGATTTGATGGCATTGATTTTATGTGTTTTCTTGCCGCTTAGACTTGATTTATTTTCATTACTACTGAGTTGGCATACTCACATTAGTCCCTGCACCTCTGTGTGCAGATTCAGGTGCAGATATCGAGCATTAGCCATTTATTCCGCGCGGAGCCGGATTGCGGGATATAGAGGTAGTTGTTCAGCGTCCGCATCATCTCTATTTTCCCTTCTTGTTGTATCTAGCTTTTATTCGGAGGTTTTGTATTCTAATAGTATATTTTTGCTTATTCCTCTAGATGCTCATGACATGTTGGCTCCGGGTTTTGGGGTTGGTGGTACTGTATAATTGCATACTTTATTTAGTAATCTCTGTATGTTTTATGAAATTCCTGAAACTTGATTGGGATTTTTACAAGAAATTGCAAACATGCGGTAGTTGGCTATCCTAGTTCCACGACAGGTGTCATCACGGCCTGTTTAGAATTTGGGGTCGTGACAGTGTGATTACCCATTCTTGTTTCCAATAGTGCTACCATGCAGGGTTGGTGGGTATCTATCATTTCCATGAAGTTCCTTCTAAAATTATCATTATTTCCTCCCCTAATGTTCCAAATGATGAAGTTTGTAGATCGATTCAATGAGAAACTAAGATTTGAGTTTGTCGGCACCCCATTTTGTCTCACTGTCCCCAACACTGGGTTCCTTCTCAGTGACGGAACTAGGATCATGGCCCTGTTGCCCACTGTTGGGTCCTGTGGGGGCCTTATTGTCACGCCCCAAATCGAGGGACACGACCGGCACTCAACCGGGTGAGCCCAGTCAAGTGGACCTGGATTTCCCTCACCTATCCCACGTACTACCCCGTTATATCAATATACATTACTCATGTGAACTAGCAATTAAGACTTAAGCATAAACTTACGATTTGATTTCATTTCTATATTTTCATCAAAACCAACATATTATCCAAGTGTTTACAATTTACATACATTATTTACAACGTGGACCACGATTCCGAACCGTACGCTTACTACTCAAAATACACATGTACATTATCCACATTGTGTCTACGGAGCCTCTATGATTACAAAAGATTTATATAGTACTTGCCGGCAACAAGGACCCGGCGATACCATACACTACACAATAAACCCAAGATAAGGCGACATGAGCCATACGTGGCCCCGGGAGGAAGTGGAGATCACCAGAACAGCTGACGGAAAAGAGGGAAGGCACTACTAATGGTGGGCTAAATTACCTGCTGTAGAACCACCTACATTCATATAAGAAAACGTAGCGCCCCGACAAAAGGGACGTTAGTACTGTGGAATATTACTAGTATGTACGAACAAACTTTTTCCCAAGTACAATGAAACAATACACAAATAAGAGATAGTAATAGAACCACTCAATTAGTGCACGTCGAAGGAAACAACCAAAATCAACAAGTTTCGCAATCTCTCGTTTTCCCCTTTCAACACCACCATTTTCAAGAGTTTCATAGATTTTCATTCCAATAGTGATAATGATCACATTCCATCCTTATTACCTCGGCCACCCTTATCACCACAACCCATCAACCTTATTACTTCGTGTTACGGCGCGCAACCCGATCCCACCTGACAATCATATTTCATAACAACAAGCACAAACAATTACATCACAAGATTTATCATTTAAAGGAATCACAAGTTCACGTCCACAATTCATATATTTGAACCCAAGGCACAATAATTTTCCCCAAGTAGTAATTCATATAAAAGGAATTGCCATAACTGTTTAACTCATTCACATGATCTCACAATACCATTTTTCATTACTTACCATGAACGTTTTTAGCCATTATATACATTCCCACACTTGGGCACATTAACCTTCTTTCATTCATTAACACATACTTTCATATCGATACCCTCGAGCATTTACGGGCTTTGCGCATAATAAGATAGGAACAACAAAATACGTTTCACAATCTCATATAACACGATACTATGGCAATCAACTAGGACAATCAGAGAATAGAATCTTACATCTCAACATTTGAACAATCAATTCACATATGTTTCAAACAAGGTACACATACCGTATGCTCGGACCCAACAAGAAGATTCTGCAAAGGTTAAAGTTAACCATACACACCTGGGGTCGAAATCCGTTTTTAACTTTTACTCACAAATCACCGAACCGACTAGTACCATCAATCTCTTTCAGTGAGAAGACAACCCTAACTCGATAGATTCCGGGCTTGAGCGACTTTGAAGAACCAATTTTTTATGAAGAACTTTCTCTCTCAAGAACCCTCTTTCCCTTCTCTCTATTTTTGCTCAGAAATAAGTTAAAAATGAAGGGGAGGGGTGTTTTAATGAACTTGGGGTCGGGTTTTAAAATTAGAAAAATAGGAGCCCGACACAAGAATGCGGTCAGGAATGTGATCGCATTCCTGACATGCGGTCCGCAGAATCGACCGCAGAATGGCCCTAATGATGGGCCAAAATTTATAACACAATGGACTGATATGTGACCACTATGCGATCCGCATACGCGTTATGCGATCGCATAGTGCGTCGCATAACCTCCCTCACCAAAATCAATGGGCCAGAATGCGACAACTATGTGGTCCACAGAACGAACATGCGATCACATTTTGGACCGCATAGTTGTCCTCAAATTGTGTAGTGATTCCGCCCATGTATGCAACCATTATGCGATCCGCTTCCGCGTTATGCGATCGCATAGCGCGTTGCATAACGCCTGAATTTCTGAAAAATTCATCTTTCAAATTCCGGGGTACTTTTTACTGAAAATATATGCCCGTTTTAAAATTTGTACAGTTATAACAACTTGGGGACTTATTCGGGTATTATTTTAAACAAGAAAATTTTACGGGTCTTTACATCCTTCCCCCCTTAAAATCATTCATCCTCGAATGAGGATTTTTGGAAATCAATTTGTTTTGAAAGCATGACAAAGAGCCCCCGAAACACATTTCCAAGCATCATTACACAGTGTTTAGTTATTCAATACTTGCACGCAACGTTGTTACCTCAACAAATTGTATATACTCAATCACTCTAACAACTACATATAGTTCTTTCTTCTTATACCACAAATTTGCACATGATTCACATTTTTGCACGTAACTTGGTCATTTTAATGAATCCCATACAACCCAATCACCTCAATACACCATATTCATTTCAATTAATCATTACCAACCTACACTACTATTAGTCACTTGCCTAACACATACGTTCCACAAAGCATTCATTTACTTCAGGGGTTGCACACTACCCAAATAGTAATAGCAGGTACAGTTTTGGCACCCATTGGGAAATTACAACAATAAGGCAATTAGGGGAAGATGGGGTGCTTTTGCACAAAACTGAACATAAAATATAATTTGCTTAGAGATGACAGTTCGGACACTCACTACTAGACTTATTCAAACAAATGGGGATATTTCTCTTTCATCTCATTTTTTCGCTTCCCACGTGGCTTCCTCAACGTGCTGACTTCGCCGCAATACTTTAACTGAAGCAATTTCTTAGTTCCTCTATATACGGACTTGTCTATCAAGAATAGCAACCAGAACCTCTTCATACGATAATTCTTCATTAACCTCAATAGTCTCCACTGGCACGATGGCTGATGGATCTCTAACCACTTTCTTTCACATAGACACATGGAACACCGGGTGAACTAATGACAATTCAGGGGGAAATTCCAACCTATAAGCCACTTGTCCTATCCTTTGAGCAATCTGATATGGCCCGACATACCTTGGGCTCAATTTCCCTTTGTTCCCAAACCGCATGACTCCCTTCATGGGAGATACCTTCAAGAATACCCAATCATCTACTTGGAATTCCAATTCTCTTCGACGAACATCCGCATAGGATTTTTTACGGCTTTGAGCGGTTTTCATCCTCTCTTGAATGACTCTAAAATTTTCCAATGCGTGGTGCACAAGATGTGGCCCTAACAGTTCTGATTCACCAACCTCGAACCACCCAATCGGAGATCTACAACTTCTCTCGTACAATGCCTCAAATGGGGCCATCTGAATACTAGCGTGAAAGTTGTTATTGTAAGAAAATTCGATAAGAGGTAAATGATCATCCCAACAACCCTTGAAGTCCAACACACAAGCCTGTAACATATCTTCAAGCGTCTGAATAGTCCGCTCTGCCTGACCATCAGTCTGCGGAATGAAAGTTGTGCTGAGATTTACCTGCGTACCCAAACCTTGCTGAAATTTCTTCCAAAAATTAGCCGTGAACTGGGCTCCTCGATCTGAGATAATAGAAACTAGAGTACCATGAATCCTGACTATTTCCTTGATATACAACTGAGCGTATTGTTCTGCAGTATCGGTGGACTTGACTGGCAAGAAGTGAGCTGATTTCGTGAGTCGATCCACTATCACCCAAATTGACTCGAACTTGCGCTGAGTGCGAGGTAACCCTACCACTAAATCCATGTTGATCATTTACCATTTCCACATTGGAATTTCCATAAGCTGAATTAACCCACCGGGCCACTGATGCTCGATCTTCAACAACTGACAATTAAGACATTTAGATACAGAGTCTGCCACACCTCTCTTCATACCTCTCCACAAATAAACCTCCGGGAGATCATGATACATATTCGTAGAACCTGGGTACACGGAATACCTAGAATTGTGAGCTTCTTCCATTACCCTCCCCCGAAGATTATCCACATCAGGAACACATAGCCTTCCCCGACACCGTAAAACACCATCATTGATACCGAGTGAAAATACCGAAATCTTGTTATTCAGAACTGCCTCTTTCAACTGCACCAACACTGGATCCATACCTGCTTTTCCTTGACTTCCACTAGAAGTGATTATTCTTCCCCATTATGCACCATAATATTTCCCTCGTTTGAGGTCGAGAGACAGACCGCCAAACTGGCCAATTGATAAATCTCTCGGGCTATAGGCCTCTGATCCACTTTCAAATGAGCCAAACTACCCATAAACTTCATACTAAGAGCGTTGGCCACCATATTCGCCTTCCCTAGATGGTACAAAATGCTTATATCATAATCCTTAAGCAATTATAATCACCGGCGCTGCCTTAAATTCAACTCCTTCTGCTTGAACAAATATTGGAGACTCTTGTGGTCCGAGGACACGTCCACATGGACCCCATACAAATAATGCCGCCAGGTTTTTAATGCAAACACAACTGCCATGAGTTCTAAATCATCCTTCAGGTAATTCTTCTTGTGATTCTTGAGTTGCTTGGAATCATATGCTATAACCTTCCCGTGTTGCAGCCACACACATCCCAAACAAACCCTTGAAGCATCGCAATAAACCACAAATCCCTTTGTGCCTTCAGGCAAAGTTAACACTGGTGCCGAAGTCAATCTTGATTTCAACACCTGAAAACTCTTCTCACAAGCGTCGGACCATAGGAACTTAGTTTCTTTCTTTGTCAATTTATTCAATGGGGAGGCGAGGGTAGAGAACCCCTCCACAAACCTCTGATAATACCCAGCTAGACCCAAGAAACTGCGAATCTTTGTCGAGGTCGTTGGTCTAGGCCAATCCTTCAGCGTTGTGATCTTCTGGGGATCAACCTTAATCCATTCTCTGGAAACAACATGACCCAAAAATGCGACTGAATCCAACAAAAATTCACATTTTGAAAACTTGGCATACAATTGGTGCTGATGAAGAGTCTACCCTGAGGTGATTAGCATGATCCTCCCGATTCCGCGAGTAGACAAGGATGTCATCAATAAAAACAATCACGAAGGAGTCAAGAAACAGTTTGAAAACCCGATTCATAAGATCCATGAAAACCGCTGGAGCATTGGTCAGTCCAAAGGACATTACCAAAAATTCAAAATGGCCATAACGAGTTCTGAAGGCGGTCTTAGGAATATCCTGCTCTATGATCTTCAACTGGTGATACCACGACAGTAAATTAATTTTGGAGAAAAACTTCGCACCTTGCAATTGGTCGAACAAATCATCTATCCGAGGTAATGGATAATTGTTTTTGATAGTGACTTTTTTTAGCTGTCGATAATCAATACACATCTGAAGCGACCCACCCTTCTTCCTGACAAAAAGAACCGTAGCACCCCACGGCGACACACTCGTCCGAATCAACCCATTATCTAATAAGTCTTTCAACAGCTCCTTTAACTCCCTCAACTCTGTTGGCGCTATTCTGTACGGTGGAATAGATATTGGCTGCGTATCTGGCAATACATCAATCCCAAAATCGATTTCTCTATCTGGCGGAATCCTGGAAGCTCGTCCGGAAATACTTCAAGAAACTCATTCACCACGGGGACAGACTCGAGGGCAGACACTTCTGAAGTGGTGTCTGCAACTCAGAAATAAACCTTCCCTTTGGCACCACACCATTCCCTTTCCACTCAATAACTGACTCATTAGGAAACTCTAGTCTCATAATTCTGGTTCGACAATCGAGTTTAGCAAAGCACGAGTAGAGCCAATACATTCCCATTATAACATCAAAATCTACCATCCCAAGTTCGATAAGATCGGTCGTGGTATCTCGACCACACACCGTGACAACACAATTCCTATAGACTCGCATGGCTGTAATGGAATCACCAACAGGAGTCGACACAGAGAACGACTGATGAAGCTGTTCAGGTTCTATCCCAAAAATTGAAGCAATAAATGGGGTAACATATGAGAAAGAGGACCCCGAATCAATAAGAGCATAAACACCAAGTGCTTGAACAGTCAGAATACCTGTAATAACATTTGGAGAAGCCTCCGCACTCTGGCGACCGCTCAAAGTATAGAAGCGACTAGGTCCACATCTACCTCGTACTCCACCCATAACTGTAAAACGCCCTACTGGAGATGGAGGACGCACTGAAGATACGACGACTGAAGAACCAGATGGCTGATCAAAACCACTACCCGTGCCCTGACTGGGCGCATGGCAATCCCGCTGAATATGACCTCTCACCCCACACCCGTAGCATACCGGGATATCCAGGTAACAAGACTCGGTATGGAACCTCCCACACTTAGGGCACAGAGCCCTCCTCTGATGCTGGAACCTCCCTCCTAGACGACCGGACTGATGGGGTCTCCTTCTGTCTGATCCTGGTCCCCAGCGACCAGGATCAGATGGCGGTGCACTAGATGAGGAATGAGCATAAGACTAGGATGGCCCTGATGGTCCTCTCCTCTGAACTGGTTTCCCTCCTCCAACTGAACTCCTCGAGTGGCCCGCTGACCGGGCCCTGCTACTACTCTCCCTCTACGACCTTATCTTCAATTTTCTAGCCTCTGTGGCCTGGGCGAATCCCACTATCTTACCATAATTCACGTCTGAGTGCAAGGCAGCTGTGGCAGCTGCATTGACAACAAAGGGACTGAGGCCCTGAACAAACCGTTGAACTCTGGCATCCACAGTCGATACTAATTGAGGAGCGTACTTGGACAACCTCACGAACTCCATGTGGTACTCCCACACACTTATATTACCCTACTTGAGAACCTCAAACTCCATAGCAGGGGCTGCCAAAGTCTCGGCAGGCAAAAAGTGATCCATGAAAGCATCAACTAACTCATCCCATCTCGCCGGAGGACTTCCCTCCCCACGGGAATTCTCCCACATCTCAAACCATGAATACACTGCTCCCCTCAGCCTGTAAGATGCTAACTCAACCCCCTCTATCTCTGCAACCTTCATAACCCGAAGTGTCTTGTACATCTCATCCAGAAAGTTCTGCGGATCCGCCTCTGGATCAATACCTGAGAACTCTAGAGAACCACAGAAACTGGTTGACTCTGGAACCGGCGGAATTTCCATGTCCACTAGAGGGCGCAGGGGCAGCATGATCCTTGTGCCTGAGCGGCCACTAACTGATCCAACATATCAATAGCTCCCCTGAGGTCCCCATCCGAATTACTGGGACTTAAAGCTGGAATCGAAGAAGGATCAGGAATATCGGTGGAAGGGGTTGCAGCACACTCCGCGACAGCATGAATAGGAACACTCTGGTCTAGAACAGAAAGGCCAGGTGGATTCAAGGTCGGGGATTCGCTCTGACCCGTACCATCGGATACAGAATTCACAGCCACACTTGGGGTGGCATTGTCCTTCAGGCCGATTCGAGCACTCTTCTTTGGTGCCATTACTAAAAATTTCGGAACAATGCACGAGTTAGACAAGGATATTTTAACTTTACACTTCACCGGACGATATAGAATAACAATAAAAAGGGTATTTCCTAAATGTCCATGTAGCCCCCTACTTATAGATGTGGTCGACAACACACCGATAAGAAGGCTCTACTAGAGTTCTCAGGTTTATGCCTCTCCTGGTGCTGGTTCTTGGTCCTGGTTTTGAGGAGGTGGTGGAGGTTGTTGGTGAGGTGGAGGAGCTGGTGGCTCCTGGACTGGTTGAAGTTGTTCCCAAGGCAAGAATATTGGGTTAAGTAAGGTTAGCGTCTCTGGTAGGAAGAAGGGCATGTCTAAGAGGGCATTATGAGGGTAGATAGTGTTGAAGTGAGGAGGCAAGTTCCATTGGTTACTCATTGCATGCACTAGTTGGGGGTTTATTGAGGGTGCTAATGGTTGAAAAATATTGTTGAGCCAGGCCTGGTTGAGGTAATTGTTCATGGCCAACCTCATGCCCTCTGTTACCAGTTTTGCTAAATACTGTGTGTCGTGGAGTATGATGTTCGAGTCCTGCCCACTTATTTGGATCTTGAATGAGCTTGCATGGCCCATCAGGCCCATTTCCATCCATGATACAGGCTGATAATCCTATTGTTGTGGAGGTTGGACGTAAATGATCTGGGGATTTTCTTGTTGAGGGGGTAGTGGTGGAATATTTTCCATGGTTTGGGTTCTGTGTTGGTGTAGAAGTTGAATAAGACTTTGTATTTTTCTCAAGGAGGAAGGTATTCTGGGTATGGTGGATAGGATCCTTGGTACTTTGTGAGTCTAGGGAAGGCGTGGGGGAGGGAAGGGTCTACTGGAGGAACGGGATCGATTGGTTGATAGGTTAATAATTGGGCATGCCTCTTGCCTGGCGTTTGGGTGCCCAATGTGAGGTCTTATAGGGTGATTTCCATGGATGTAGTATCCATTGCGTGCTCAAGGTTGGGAGACATTTTCCCTTCATTGTCTTCTTCTTTTTCCATTTGGATGGCATGCGTAGGGGTGGAAGGATTTCCAAATCCTAAAGAAGGATTTTATTTTAAATTTACGGTTAAGGGAGCTATTTTACCAAATTGGTTGTTAGTAGGTTCATTAGTAATTGAAGGATCATGTATAGTTGGAGGGTTAGAATAGTCATTTAGAGGTTTTTTTTGCATGGCATTCTTTCTTGTCAAATTTTCCTTTTTGTTAGGGGCTGACACGTTATTTTCCAACATGGGAAAATCTACATTAGAGTAGGACATTTGTTCAATTACATGGACAATATTAGTAATTTCTTTACCTCCTCATTAGTAGTTTCAAGTAAAACCATTTTCTTATCAATTAGAAGAGAAATGTTATTTTTGTTGGCAAAGTAGTATTTTTTTCCACCATTATAGCCGTCTTATTTTCCTTATTTATGTCAACCAAGGAAGTAGGTTTATTAGGTTCCTTGGTTTTTTATTGTAATATTTGTGTATCCGTGTACTTACTAGTGTTAGCATTGAACAATTTAACTGAGATAAACGGGACATTAGAGTTATTGCTTGTGTTTGAATTGAGATCTTTTTGGTTACCTCTAGCACCTTACCGCCTTCTTTTGGAAAATGATACTATTTTCCATTCTTCTTGGATGTTGTCTATCTTTATTGTTTCTTATTTCCCCCTTGTTGGTTCACCCTTATCCTTGGTACTGTGTGAAATGTATATACATTGCCTTGTTGTGTGACCTAGTCGACCACAACTTATACAGACGAAATTTTATCTTTCATAGTGTATGAATTGTTTATGATGGCCTACAAAGAGGAAAGGTTGTACTGGGATTTCTAGCGGAAGCCCCACACACATCCTAGCATAGCGGCCCCTTAGGGTGGTTGATGTACAAACATCAATTTTTAATATTCGCCCAATTGCATTACCAATTTTTTCAAGAATTTTTTCGTCATAAAATTATGTGGGTAATTGAGGGAGTCTAACCCATACCGCCGATGTAGTTACCCTTTCCTTTGTAGCTACAAAATTAGGTTTCCATTTTGTAATGGAGGGGAAGTGTCCATTGATGAACCAATGACCTTGTTGTAATGCTTTGTCCATGTTTCCCGTTCTTTTGAATTTGATTATGTAATAATCCCCCCTAGATCAATCAGTTGGAAATCTTTGGTTGGCCTCCATAATTCTTGAATTTTTTTCTTTAAATAGTGGGGTAACATATGTTTCCCCACTAGTTTCACAATGATGAATTTTTTCATGGCTCATAAATTCGTTTCCTCTCCTCTTCTGTTAATGATATGAATTTGATACCCCGTGAGTGTTCTAGTAATGAGTGTTCAATCAAGTGCTCTTCTGAATTAGTCATTAAAAGATCTATGTCGGGTTGATTTTCAGTTGATGTGAAGAAATTTGGATTAGAGGTTTTTAACGCATCCCTGAAGGATGGTTTTTTGTATTGTTGTGATTGAGATTAGCTTAATCAATGTCAGGAGGTTTGGGTGGTATTGAGTCTTGGGTCGGATAAGGTTGAGGATCCATTGTGAGAGTGAAGTGGCTTCCTTGACTCTTACTCTCTCTTGCCCTTATCCTTCAGGTCAAACTCCTAAGTCTTTGGTTGCTCTTCCTTAACTAAATTTATTGTTGTCGATCTTGATATCCCTCTTGAAAGTGCAATATATAGTTGTCCGTGCAAGAAAAGATATTGCGGTAAATACAGTCCAATATTTAGGATGTTTGTCTTTGTGCTTTATTTATTATTTTTCCAAAATATAATCATACTAAGAATTATTCACACAAATTTAAAAGGATATTCCTTAGTTTCGGAAGACGAAAGTTGAATTCAGGGATAAGAATATACTTAGAAGCACATTGACCAGTACCATAATTTTTGCGTGTGTGATATTATGCGCAAAACTTCTATATAACATATGTCTGCTATTACATAAGCTATTTGGTGTATTTGAGTTTTTTAGTAGCATGATGGGCATATTAATGTATTATCAATAAGGAGGATTCAGATAAAATTAATTTTATTAAACATTCCTACAAATTTTTAATAAGAATTTAATAGATAAATTTTATTAATTTTAAATTCTTAAATATTAAAACTTAGCATAGAAGGTATTGTTTTCCAAAAAATAAGTTATTGCATTTATGTCTTTTTCCTATGAGTTCTTCAGTTTAATATTTTAGGGCTATTTTGGTATATTAATATTTTATTTATACTTTTATAAAAATATAGGCTATCCTTTTTTTGAATGGATTCGGACTGTCCGATATAATACATTCACAAATTAAATTAGTAATAGGACATTTGATATGTTTTCAAATTTAATCAGTAATATGAATTTTTAAGAAGTATATCTTAAAAATAAACGGATTACATGAATAAATATATTTACTTGTTCAATTTTATATGAGCTGGACATCCGGAAAATGAGTATACTAATAGGATTCCTAAAGGTAATCATGTAGGATTACTAACTTGTGGTGTTATGTCCTAAAAGTAAAAGGATTATACGGCTAATATCTAGAATTCCAGTTATGTTCTATTATTATGAGTTATTATGCTTAATATTATAAGGTTAATTTTATAAACTGATATTTTATTCATGCTTTTATAATATATATATATATATATATATATATATATATATATATATATATATATATAGAGAGAGAGAGAGAGAGAGAGAGAGAGAGAGAGGAGGTAGCAGATCATCGTTACTTAAGGTGTGCAAGTTTAAAGGATAAGCTATTTGTTTTTCCAATTTTGGGAAGGCGAAATAATTGAGGTTCAATTTTATTTTCCTCCTTTATCTGCCCCAAAACAAACTTATGGGCATATTTTCATAAATGTCTTACCCTAAGCGGTTCTTTTCATATGTAGGATTATATAGTTCCATCAATTGCAGGGAGTAAATTATATTATTCTACTAGGGGAAAAGCCTCATCCAGACCTGGTTGATTTCATCAATTTCAATCCATTATATAACTTTTTACAATATTAACCAAAAGTCATACAATTAACCTAGATGTTGAAACTTGAATCGGAAACTCAAAATCCCAATCACCCATCGATAAGGTTGTAAGAAAAAATAAATTCAAAAAACATATATATAGAGTTGAGCTCGAAGAGAGAATTGAGATTGTGTTTGTGAGAAATTAATTGGTTTTGCGATTGTATAGTACATAGCTTTTAGGTGTTAGGTTCAAATTGCAAATAAATGAAGGTTTTTTTTTACCTCTAGAGGTGAGATTAAGTGTTTACCCTTAAAATTGGATAAAAATTAAACTTATAATGTGGATTTAAGGACACTTGATTTCACCTAATACCAACTGATAAATATGAAGATTAGTGATAGAAATTAACAATAAGATAGAGCAAACCAGTGTTGAAACGTAATTCAGCCATCGAGCTAGAGTGCCCTCGAACTGATCGATATTAGAACATTTCTGAATAAAGCAGAAGTAAACTGATGAAAAAGA
Organism: Nicotiana knightiana; assembly: GCA_005239525.1. Taxonomy (NCBI): domain Eukaryota; kingdom Viridiplantae; phylum Streptophyta; class Magnoliopsida; order Solanales; family Solanaceae; genus Nicotiana; species Nicotiana knightiana. The sequence continues at coordinate 37,038 of ML414276.1, read as the reverse complement.
ATGATTTCATTCGTTCCGAGATTTCCCCCATGATCTTCGACCGGTCATGGATATCTCGCCTTTATGTTATCATGATATCTTTGATCTTGCTCGATGTCTGTCTCAGTGGTCTTGATCTCTATTGGGATCGATCTCGATAGGTACCTCGAATACCGAACTCAGTACCTTGTCCCCGTGCTCTAGTCTGATCTACTACGGGGCCGACCTTCGATGCAACTCCCTGGTTTCAGTCAAATAGAAAAATTGGGTGGGCCCGATTTTAACCGTATACAGACAGTCCCATCGTTTCTCGGAGTGTAATGAGAGGAAATGAATTGAGCCTTCGATTTTTACCTCGACCTGTCATGACGTCACCCTCGTGACGTATGCTACAGAAGTGACCGAAACTTCCCATCGGTATAGTTCCCCAAGTTATTAATGTGTGTCAGCTAGTGGTCATCCACAATTGTCCTTGAACGGTCACTGTGAATCCAATAAATAAGCCTTTTTTTGCACTCTTTCAAACTTTACCTTAAACCTTCTCTAATCACCAAAGCTTTTCACATCTTCTGAGTTATTTCATTCGACAAGATCTTTAGTCTTTGTTGTTAACCCCTTCTTAAACATCAAGTCCTAATAGCTTCTTATTTCATCAAACTCAAAATAAAATGGCAAAAACGTCTAAAATGGTACCACAAAAAGAAGCTGCTTCATCTTCTCAACCAGCCGGTGGAAAAGCGCTAGTGGAACCCCACCTTGAGGAATTTATTCCTGGAGTGTGTGTGATAAACTCTGATTTAAAGATCGAGAAGACCTCATCGGTTCCCAGTCGTTGCGAGCCAGTATCGAGATACATATGCTCGAAACATGAGAGCTATCTCGACAATGTAAAGGAGGATTACAACTAGAAAAAGAAAGATGCAGTGATTCCGGACCCAGAGGAGGCTATTACTACCCACATGGAAGGGTATTTGAGTCTTTAAACTTATCATTTTACGTTGGGTCCTCTTGACCCAATCATGATGGACTTCTACAAGAAGTACCAGGTGACCCTCGGTAAGATTCACCCTTCCTTCTGGAGGATCGTCATATTGCTCCAAATTTTCTCGAGCAAAATTGGCATGCTCCCCTTCACACTCGACCACCTCATCAGGTTACCGAGGTGGGTTAATAAAGCTCCAATGTCGAGCCACCAATGTCTTCATCTCTAGTATAGACGAGGACAAGGACAAATACTCGATGGGTTGATTTGTCAGGGTAAAGACCTCGGACCTAATTCCGGCCAAGAAGATGCCTTTTCCCGAGAAGTGTAATATGAAACCTAAGTACGATCCCCTTCTATTTGTTACTTGGATTTTTTGCTTTCTCTTACTGATGTTCTTTTTCGATGTAGCCGCTGCTTGGATGTCTGCCCCAACCTAAAGAGCTGGGTCAGTGACCTAGTTTTGATATCGATCTATGTTGAATGCCAATGGAGCTATTTATCGAAGGGTCTATGGGAGGCCAAAAATCATGGTAAGCTTTCTTTCATGTGTATAGTGGCTTAATCAAGATGCCATTCGCATACTAACTAAATTTTCTTGTATACAAGTCTGGGCAAAGATGCGGTCATGAGGCCCCCGCCTGGTGAGGAGGAGACTTCGACCCCAGTACCGATGGCACCGGACATCAAGTTCAGGCAAGACAAAACATTAATTAATTGAAATAACTTTCCGTTTTAAAACATTTATGAAAGCACTTCCTTTCACTTCATTACATAGTAACCAAATAAAAGTATGTTAATTAAAACAATGGTTTAAAGATTACACTTAAGCAATTATATCCTTATACATATCGCAGAACCCGGTGTCACAAGTACATGAGAATTTTCTAAGCATTCAACAATCGTTACAAGCCTGTCCAAAATACAACTGAACAAGGAAATGTAAATGAAATAGATACAGTACGCAGGAGACTCGGTCAACTGTGGATCGCCTCCGGATGATGCAGCTCGCCTAAGTCTCTGTATCCTCCACATTGCTATGAAAGTACCTATGCAATAAAATGCACAACAAGTGTAGCATGAGTACAAAAACAACGTGTACTCACTAAGTCGCCCGCCTAACCTCAGAGAGGTAGTGCCGAGAGGTCAAATTAGACACTTACTAAAGGTCAATTTAGAATATTTAGGTATGACATTAAGCATGATTTATCATAGGCAATTTATAAAAAAAACAGGATTTAATAAATTTCAACTCCGTTCACGTTTAACACTTTATATCTTCGTCATATTAAAAATTTATCAATAAGGTGATTTAATCAAATAATAATAATTCGACGAAAAGGAACAACTTCTTCCAAAGCGATGTTTAATAACATTAAATCTCTGTCATTTCAATTGACAACTTAATATTTCAGGCCAGTAATCAGGCAAAATCAAAGCAACTACGCATTAAATATCATGCGCAAGCAATGTCGAGGGTCGAACGGCGCAGACCAACAATAATAAAATGTGCACTGCCGAGGGTCGAACGGCTCCAACCATAGATGCATCTATTTTCCCCACTCGCGAATCGATCATGCGACGTGGTCAACATAAAAATAATAAGGCTAGCCTGCTCGTCAATCATACATGCGACTCAGGTGCTCATATGTACACGTATTCACATAATACATCCTCATTTTTATCAAGAAGCAAGTTTTCTCATGAAAGTGGTAAAAATCCTTTTTAAAAGAAACATGAAATACAGGTTTTGAAATCTTTATTTTTGAAACTCATTTGTCAAGTTTAATGATATTCCACCATACAGCCTAGTCCAAGTACACAAATATCCATAGAGAGATAAATTCTCCTTTTTTTTAAAGATTAACAAGATGAAACTCTACGATTTTTTTAGATATTCAATTATGTCTTCGATTATATTAGCAGCTTAATATTACAGGCAAGATTTCATTATAACACGTAAGGCATGATAGTGCGTCCTAGACTACCCGGACATGGCATAATAGTAGCTACGCACGGACTCCTGTCACCTCGTGCGTACATAGCCCCCAAAAATAATAGCATGTATTGAGTTAATTCACCTAGGGGAAGATTCCCCCTGACAAAGTTAGAAAGGAGACTTACCTCGCTCCGAAATTCCAACACCGGCCTCCAAGCCCCTCTGGTGACTCCAACGGACGCACAACCCTCGGAAACTACCACATAATTGCAAAGCAATTGAAAATTCATTCCAATACTCACAACAAACTATTATATACTTTCCTAACCCCGCTCGGAGAAATGACCAAAATGCCCTCGGGCCCACGTGCCTGGAAATCCGAAATTCTTGAAGTTCCATGCTACCCATATATCTATTAGTTCAATGATGCAATTTACTCTACATTCCATACTCAAGTGCGTGGCTAAATTCCAAATTTACATTTTCTAGATTTTTCTTCAAAAACCCCAATTTTTCCCACAATTTTTCATATCAAACTTATGTAATTATCTTGTATTCAACTTGGAAATGAGAAGGAATCACTTACCTCTTGATGCTTGGTGAAAATTTCCCTTTGAAATCCTCCAAAATCTCCTCAGCCAAATGAAAAATGAGAGATAAATGGCACAAACCCGATTTTAAAACATTCTGCACAGGCATCTCTTCGCATCTGCGGTCTAATAGCCGCTCCTGCAGCTGCGCACATGTGAAAATTCCATCGCAGGTGCGGCTATGACTCGACCCAACAAAAATCCCGCTCCTGCGACCCACTCTTCACACCTGCGACTCCGCAGGTGCGACAAAACTCCCGCACCTACGGTCCCCTCAGCTCCAACACCAAATCTCGCACTTGCGGCGCCCTTAGCCGCACCTGCGGTCAAAGCCTCGCAAGTGCGATTACACAAAATGACAGCAACCTTCAACCCTTTCTTCCAACTTCAACTTTGATCCGTTAACCACCCGGAATCCACCCGAAGCGCCTGGGACCCCGTCCAATCATACCAACCTATACCAAAATATAACATGGACTTGCTTGAGGCCTCAAATCACGTCAAACAACATTGAAACGATGAATCTATCTCCAATCAAAATCTTTAAGAACTTAAAATTCCAAACTTGCACATTCGATGTTGAAACCCGTTAAATCACCTCCGATTGACCCCAAAATTTGCACACAAGTCATATTCAACATTATGAACATGCTCCAACTTCCGAAATCGTATTCCGACCTTGATATCAAAACTTCCACTTCCTGTCGGATTTCTCAAAACCTACAAATTTTCTATCTTTAGCCAAATGACCCCAAAATGACCTACTGACATCCAAATTCACTTCTGATCTCGCTCCCAATTCTTCAATTACAAAACTGAGCTATTCCCAGACTCGGAATCCCAAATAGACATCAACCTCACTGATATGCACTTCAAGCCCAAATTTATGAAATCCTTCTAAAATGCTAACTTCCACAATATATGCCGAAGCGCTCCAGGGTTATCCAAAACTCGATCTGAATATAGCCAAAGTCCGAAATCTTCATACGAACCTGCTGGAACCTTCAAATCCTGATTCGGAGGTCGGTCACTCAAAATTCAAATCTTAGTTGATTTCTCCAACTTAAGGTTTCTGAAATGAGAATTTTTCTTTCCAAATCAATTCTAAACTTCCCAGAATTCAATTCCGACCACGCCCACGGGTCATAATGCCTGAAATGAAGCTTCTAACGACTTCAAACCGCTGAACGACGCGCTAGAGCTCAAAACGACCGGTCTGGTCATTACATTCTCCCTCACTTAAACCAACGTTTGTCCTCGAACGTGCTAAGAACTGATATATATACGGAGCTGATTTTCTCATTTATTACTAATTACTGAATATCGATCACAAACACGCTAAGTGCATAATACAATCCTGGGGAGACTGGCAAAGCCGCAGGCTACATAACCCAAGCACAACTGAGGTGCGATATATATATATACACTCTAGGTCTCAAGAGCTATCATGCTCACATAACATCCCCACTACGCGGGACCTCAACACATAGGAAATTATCAAGCCATTTCACAACTCGCACAATACAATCACAATAACACATGAACTCGACGAAGACAGAACAACACTTGATGTTCTAATACCTTTCCATGAAAAGCACTCTACTTAAAGGAACATGCCTGGCTCATACGGAGCCCATAATCATATTTAAATCCATCCACAAACATCGAGCCACCTTGCTTGCACCAACTAAGCTAATAGCTTTTGCCTGGGTCCATATTAACCCATCTTCTCCATAATACACGAGAACAACCATCATCACAGGGACTAACACCCCATAATCCATAATCAACTGATTCGAATGCCCTCCGGGTGTGAATTCTCAATTAAGAAATATTGCATTTTTTTATACTCAGTCCAAATCTAAAATCCATCAAGTGACTACATGTCATACTTTATAAAATCTTTTCGCGGTCATGCTTCTACGACCTTCAACACAAGGCAACAAGTCTGCCCATCCATAACACCGACCACACTAAGGCCGCAAAACACATCAAGAACCCATGACTAGAGTACAAAGCCTCTTTCACCGAATATCAATCGCAGGTGACACTGAAGATAACACCAGCTTACTCAGAAATTTCAAATCACTTTGTTTTGATCTTCCGAGCTCATGACATCCTTATAAACATCGGACCACAATCTTGATTCTTACTCCCAGTTACATACTGCTTCCCGCACCTAACATGCCAATACGAGGTAGCGAAAGTATTCCATCATAACTTCCAAACCACCAATAGGGTTAACACTTCATCATATAGAAACCTTTTTACTTGACTCAATTCAAGAGTACCATCTCAACACACAAGTGAATTCCATTATCACCCAATCATGCAAATCCTTAAGTAGTAGTCTATACCACCATAACCCTTTTGGGGTTCGCCTACACCTGACAGGCCATAGCACTCAAATTCTCCCACATGAGATACGTTACGAAGGCCGACAAGCCTCGTACACACCGGCACAAGCAACATGCATAAATAAATCACATCAAAGGAACCGATCACTGTCGCAAATGTGCCATTTCAACCATGGCTAATCATTCTATATTCTTTTAATCATCTTCAATTGCCTCAGGAATAATAACAACTTCCTTCAACCCACAGAAAACTCAACGCTCACTCATCCCGAGTGACCTTAATTCACGAGACTATGCTACCCAAATCTCGCAACCCGTCTCATACCCTTATGATAATTTTTTCTTCAATCCGGAGTCTATTTCTCTCACTCCTCCAGTATTATCTTGCATTCTGAAACATAACATTGAACATCCCAACCATCTTCCTCAACCACATTCTTAACTTTTGAACTCACTAGGACCGCTATTGAGAGTCACCCACTCCGACTGGCCACGAATACAATCAACTCCAGGGCTCTCCTAGCACAGGAACACCCTTTCCAATGAAACACGTGACTGAGTCACTAACCTTACAACTCGCCCATGCCTTAAGAATAAGTTCTGAATCTTCCAAGCCCAACCCTGGCCCGACAGGGCCAAGTTTTGCGCATATTCATCAAATCCCCCGCACAATTACCATTTTACTCCTTTTTCCTTTGTTGAAATATCTTGCCAACACGCTGACAATCCGCGACCCTATGCGAAACCCTACAACCCAAGAGCATATGGTAGGACTCCCCCACTTAGCCCGAAGCTACTCCTTGCACCACTCTAAACCCTACTGATATCCTTTCTCCTTGTTAACACAATCTTGCTCAACCAATCCGTCCAATTCTTCCAAATTATCTTGCTAGCACTCCCTAAATACTCAAATTCTCTAGCCTCATTCGCACATTCTGCCTCCTCCCGAATAGCCACTAGAATCCCTCACTGAGACCGGCTAACCCCGCCATCGCTAACCTATTCACAGAAAACAAACCACCTATGAAAATCACCCGCGGACATCTCTCGACGATGCTGAAATGCACGCTCTCTGCGACTTCAATACCCCATCCTACGTCCTGCTTCATTTACCAACTTACTAGTCCGCCCGCTCCTCATGGACACCCATTAATGCGCGATAATATCTTCAAATTCCAAGATGTGTTGTCGCTCCCCCCACTTTGCGACTGCTCGATTTCTGCTCCATACACCTGTCCTCTTAGAAATGGAGCCACCGCCTAGCCTCACTTCAGAACCGTTCTCTGTAGCTCCCAAACCAGCAGATCACCATGACTTCAAGCTCTCCGAAGAACATCTCTTCCCTAGCTGCCTCAATTACCATCCTCTATCCGGCGCTGAACCACCGCACCTCACGATCTCTGCCAACCACATTCTGCAATGCTTCCTCTCAACACTCTGACCCCACGCAACCGAAGAACCCATAGCACTGATAAATTAACACATTCCATCTGATAAATGACGACGATGAGACATCACAGTTGCATATCCCATCTCACTTGAAGACACCAAGTCTTACTACCTTATCAACCCCAACCGGACCATTCATAAAGTGCCCTTCCTTTGCCGGCACAAAAGCACTAAAATCGTGAAATCACACTCTGAGAAGACCTCCCTTAAAACCATTCATCTCCCCTAACATACAGGAAAATGTTCTATCATCATATCGACACCGCGCGACAATCAATTGAAAACATCATTACTACCTGAGCACAGCCTTAAGGCTCCCAGAAACACAGCTACTGAGCTGAAACAACATATTACCCTTTTTTGCAGGTCCATAACAACAACCGCGACCAATTACACATGTAAGCATCTCAGATTACATTCGTAGCACCATTTTCATTCCTCAAATTCCTGATCTATAGCAAGCGCTTCGCGACGTGTAAGATTGAGTAGGAATGAACATAGGCATAAGCCTCAAAGGAATCAACTCGTACGATGAAGAATAAAGAATGGAAGTACTCCTAACAGCCCTGTGGCTTCTCAAAGATAAGTACAGATGTCTCTGTACCGATCAACAAAACTCTACTAGACTTTCTCATGACTCATGAGACCTACATGAACCTAGTGCTCTGATACCATGTTGTCACGACCCAAAATCCCTAAGGTCATGATGGCGTCGGGCAGCAAGGTCAGGCAAGCCAAAACATTAATTAATTGAAATAACTTTCCGTTTTAAAACAATTATGAAAACACTTCCTTTCACCTCATTACATACTAACCAAATTAAAGTCTGTTAATTAAAACAATGTTTTAAAGATTACACTTAAGCAATTATATCCCAATACATATCCCAGAACCCGGTGTCACAAGTACATGAGCAATTTCTAGGAGTTCAACAATCATTACAAGACTGTCCAAAATACAACTGGACAAGGAAACATAAATGAAATAGATACAGTACGAGGGAGACTCTGCTAGCTACGGATCGCCTCCTGATGAAGCAGCTCGCCTAAGTCTCTGTATCCTCCACATTGCTATGAAAGTACCTATGAAATAAAATGCACACCAAGTGTAGCATGAGTACAAAAACAATGTGTACCCCGTAAGTCGCCCGCCTGACCTCATAGAGGTAGTGATGAGAGGTCAAATTAGACATTTACTAAAGGTCTATATAGAATATTTAGGTATGACATTAAGCATGATTTATCATAGGCAATTTATAAAAAAAAACAGGATTTAATATATCTTTCAACTTTGTTCACGTTTAAAACTTTATATCTTCGTCATATTAAAAATTAATCAACAAGTTGATTTAATCAAATAATAATAATTCGACGGGAAGGAACAACTTCTTCCAAAGCTCTTTTTAATAACTTTAAATCTCTGTCATTTGAATTGACAATGTAATATTTTAGGCCAGTAATCAGGAAAAATCATAGCAACTACGCAGCAAATATAATGCGCAAGCAATGCCGAGGGTCGAACGGCTTGGACTAACAATAATAAAATGTGCACTGCCGAGGGTCGAACGGCTCGAACCATAGATGCATCTATTTTCCCCATTCTCGAATCAATCATACGACGCGGTCAACATAAAAATAATAAGGCTATCCTGTTCGTGAATCATACATGCGACTCAGGTGCTCATATGTACACATATTCAAATAATACATCCTCATTTTTATCAAGAAGCAGGTTTTCTCAGGAAAGTGGTAAAAGTCCTTTTTTAAAAACATGAAATATAGGTTTTGAAATATTTTTTTTTGAATCTCATTTGTCAAGTTTAATGATATTCCACGATACAACCTAGTCCAGGTACACAAATGTCCATAGAGAGATAAATTCTCATTTTTTTTAAGATTAATAAGATGAAACTCTAGTTTTCTCTTAGATATTCAGTTACATCTTCGATTATATTAGCAGCTTAATATTATAGGCAGGATTTCAAGTATAACACGTAAGGCATGCTAATGGGTCCTAGACACCCGGACATGGCATAATAGTAGCTACACACGGACTCCCGTCACCTCGTGCGTACGTAGCCCCCAAAGATAATAGCATGTATTGAATTAATTCACCTAGGGACACGATTCCCCCTCACAAAGTTAGAAAGGAGACTTACCTCGCTCCGAAATTCCAACACCGGCCTCCAAGCCCTTCTAATGACTCCAACGGACACACAATGCCCCGAAACTACCACATAATTGCAAAGCAATGAAAATTCATCCTAATACTCACAACAAAATTCAAATTATATACTTTCCCTACCCCGCTTGGAAAAATGACCATTATGCCCTCAGGCTCACGTGCCCGGAAATCCGAAATTCTTGAAGATACATGCTACCCATAGATCTATTAGTTCAGTCATGCAATTTACTCTACATTCCATACTCAAATTCGTGGCTAAATTCCAAATTACATTTTCTAAAATTTTTTTCAAAAACCCCAATTTTTTCCACAATTTCCCATATCAAACTTATGTAATGATCTTGTATTCATCTTGGAAATGAGAAGGAATCACTTGCCTCTTGATGCTTGGTCAAAATCTCCCTTTGAAATCCTCCAAAATCGCCTTAACCAAATGAAAAATGAGAGAGAAAGGGCACAAACCCGATTTTAAAACATTCTGCCTAGGCATCTCTTCGCACATGCGGTCCATCGCAGGTGCGGCTCTGACTCGACCAAGAAAATATCCCGCTCCTGCAACCCACTCTTCGCACCTGTAACTCCGCAGGTGCGACCAAACTCCCGCACCTGCGGTTCCCTGAGCTCCAGCCCCAAATCTCACAACTGCAGCGCCCTTAGCCACACCTACGGTCAAAGCCTCGCATGTGCGATTACACCGGATGACAACAACCTTCAACCCTTTCTTCCAACTTCAACTTTGATCCATTAACCACCCGGAATCCACCCGAGGCCCCCGAGACCCCGTCCAATCATACCAAACTATCCCAAAAGATAACACAGACTTTCTCGAAGCCTCAAATCACATCAAACACACTTGAGACGACGAATTTCTCTCCAATACAAATCTTTAAGAACTTGAAATTCCAAACTTCCACATTCGATGTCGAAACCCGTCAAATCACCTCTGATTGACCCCAAATTTTGCACGCAAGTCATATTCAACATTACAGACCTACTCCAACTTCCGGAATCACATTCTGAACTCGATATCAAAACATCCATTTCCGGTTGAATTTCTTAAAACCTACAAATTTCCTATCTTTAGCCAAATGACCCAAAAATGATCTACGGAAATCCAAATCCACTTCCGATCTCTCTCCCACTTCTAGAATCACCATACGGAGGTATTCCCAGACTCGGAATCCCAAACGGACATCAACCTCACTGATATGCACTTCAAGCCCAAATTTATGAAATCCTTCTAAAATGCTAACTTCCACAGTATACACCGAAGCGCTCACGGGCTATCCAAAACCCAATCCGAACATAAGCCTAACTTTGAAATCTTCCTACGAACCTGATAGAACCTTCAAATCCAGATTCGGAGATCGTCCACTCAAAATTCCAATCTTAGTTGATTTCACCAACTTAAGGTTGCTGAAATGAGAATTTTTCTTTCCAAATCAATTCTAAACTTCCCGGAATTCAATTCCAACAACATCCACTGGTCATAATACCTGAAATGAAGCTGCTCAGGACTTCAAACCGAAGAACGACGTGCTAGAGCTCAAAACGACCGGTCGGGTCAGTACAACAACCACTCCAAACTGGTGGCTCGAGTGAATAAGAACTCCAAGACCCCAAACGCCATTGAGTCTGTGGGGGTTGAAGTTATTCTGCCTTGATCCAAGGAGGTCTTGGAAAAGGACCCGGGAAAAGTCGCCGAGTTGTCGAAGGCTAGGGATGCCTCCCGTCGAAATGAGAAAACAACTGGTATGTCTGAAGGGGCCGACTCTGAGGCCCTTCGAAGTGAAGAGAACACCCAGAGAGACCCACTTGGGGCAATCGAAATAGGAGACTCACCGACTACCCCTACATCCTTGGAGGAGGAAATTCAGGAGAGTGGGGGGGGGGGGGGGGGGAGGTCCAAGCTTTGAGGATTCCCAATATAGACAAAGCCCACGGTAGGGAGGATCCCTTCCGTGGTTACTTTACCAGGGTCGAGCTACCGGCCTGAGTGACACATCGAGTCTCTTCGATGAGGCTCAACAAGCCCGGAATTGGGTATGTCTCAACTCCCCTCGTTGATATCGCACTTATGTTTATTTCTTCTTTTCCAGTGTAATTTCCTTTCTTCTTTCCCTATAAGCCTTGGTACTTCATCAGGAGGTGTTTTCCAAATCCCAAGCGGAACTGAGTCGATGTGAGGCCGATCATCAAGGGTTCAAAGAGGAGAAAAATATCCTCAAACTCCTCAGCGGGCAAGAAGAATAGGAGATTAAGGACCTCCGAGCCGAGTTGGACACGGATCACGAACAACAGACAACATGATTGAGTAGGTAATTAAAATCTTAGAAGCTCATGGGATCAGTTCGGGGACGATGGCTAACACTTCGATCTCACAAGTTCAACAGAAATTTGAGAAGATCGAGCAATTTTGGGAAGAGATCAATATGATGAAGGAGGAGACCTTGGGTCGAAGGAAAATACGGACCGCCTTACTTCGAAAAATGATGTTACCTAAGCCCAATTTTCATCGGCCGAAAGTTATCTTCAGGTTATGAAGGAGAAGAGCTCGGGTCAGGCAAATAAAATAGAGGACCTTGATGCTCGATTGGCCACCGAACTTGCTAAGGCCAAATCTGAGGCGAAAAAGGCTAAGGCCGATGTGGAGGCGATCGTGGTCGTCTACCGATGCGATGATGAAGCTTCTCAACCCCAAGAAAGAGTATCTGTCAAGGCCGCACAAACTCGAGCTCTTTAGATTTCCGAGCTTGCCAAATGCCAATCTTGGAGGGAAACCCTCAACTAGATAAATGCTCGAGGTTTTGATCTTACTGGCAAGATAAGGAAGGACAAGGAGCATGAAGACGGTGCTAAGGCACTGACCTCGGATGATGATGAAGATGATGACAGGAGCAACCTCGATGGAGAAGAAGATGCCCCTGAGAATAGTTAAAAACCTTAGGATTTTTCTTTTTTTATCTTTTGTGTAGGACCCTCATCGGTCCTTGTAAATATATTCATATATATAAAAGATCTATTTTCACTTGACTTGTCTTTATTTTATTTCCTGCCTTGTGAAAATTTTGTTTCGTTCATGCCTTATGAATATTTTGTTCACAAGTTTGAAACTTAGGTACTATGACCAAAGTCAGAATAGTGTAGTCTTTATAATCGAGTGATTACTTTCGCAAACTCAAAGTAGGATGACCCTTAGGTTTTACTTGAGTGTGAATGATTTCCCGAGCTCAGAAATTAAATTGCCCTTAGGCTCTTGAATTAGGCCGATGTGGCCATAGTAAAAAGAATGGCTTTTTTCGCCTTTTCGGCTTGAAAAGTTTATTGTTTAATCATATAAAATTTGTTATGCCTTAGCATGAAATAAGGAATTTGCTCGAGAGTTTGAAAGATTTCGTATCCACTTGGGTTTTTGAGGGTCGATATTTCAAGACCTTTTGTTTCGTAATGCATTAGCATAAAATAATGAAATTATTTGAGAGTTCGAATGACTTTGTACCCAATAGGGTTTTCGAGCATCAATATTATTGAGACCTTTAGTAATTCAGCTGAGGTTAGCCTTTTTTAACCTGTTTATGAAAATATTCGAAGGCCTATTTTATAACAGAAATCGGAAGTCTCCGAATCATTTTGATTTAGTCGTAGCCATTGGCTTGGGATTTTCCTCTTAGGATTGTTTCCCTGTTATACTTTGAACTTGTTCGAAGTATCAGTCCACGAGGAGGGTGATCGAGGCCTTTAAAATCGGGGGTTGCCTTTTTAAGGTCTTACAATCTCGAGGTTTTAGTAATTTGATCATGTCGATTTTTTGGATAGCACTCCTCCAATGCGAGGTCAATTGTTAGAACTTTAGTTGCAATTGACCCTTAAGCCAGTTTCCACAATAGATCGCAAGTACGAAATTATAATGTAAAACTTTTTCCAAGGCATGAAATATCTGGCAATGAAAAATACATCTTTCAATAGATTATAAATGCGTACATATTCGACATTAGGGCTCGAGTAATCTACATAGGTACCGTTCGTTTGACCGTTTGATCCTTACAAAATTTACCTATCGAGGCCCTGTAGACATGAAGTTGGTTCCTTATAACATTCGAGGGTGATGATCCCTCAGTACTCGAGGTTGATTGTAAAGAAGCCTCGGATACTGTTGAATTGCTCTAAGTTAGCATGAACAATGGTTGCCTCATTAAAAACCTTGCGGGGAAAACCCACCTGGGACAAAAGCCGGTCTAAGGGAAAAAGAGTGTAACGCGTGCTTTCAAACCTAAGAACTTCGCGTTGAATAATATCTCGATGTCTTCGTTTGAATACCTGCAATCGGTTAGTATAAAATATAACTGAAATTGGAGAAGGTCATACCTTAGCAGCAATATTGTTTGAGTGATATATTCCAATTATCTGGTAATTGCTTGCCGTCTATCGTGCCAAGATTGTAGGATCCTTTTCCGACGATACTGAGGACCCGATATTGTCCCTCCCAGTTTAGGCCATGTTTTCCTTCGTTTGGGTCTCGAGTATTGAGGGTGACCTTTCCCAGAACTAGGTCCCCGAATTTAAAGTGTTGGAGATTGGCTCTTCGGTTGTAATAACTTTCGATCTAAGGGAGGTTTTCCGCCTTTTATCTAGCAATTAAAGGCTTGTATTCATAGCCTCGTGATTTGACTCGTCTGTTGCATACCAAAACCTGAAGCTAAGTTCGCCGCCTTCGACCGGGATCAGGGCTTCAGCACCACAGACTAGGGGGAATGGTGTTGCTCCCATACTGGATTTCGATGTTGTTCGGTATGCCCTAAGGACCTCGGGCAATATTTCTCTCAATTTTGAATGACGGTCTTATTTGTCAATTCAGTATGTCTTCCCTCTAGGATTATATGGCGTTGACAAAATGTCACGCCCCGAACCTTGGAAGGGGGGGGTGACAAAATGTCACGCCCCGAACCTTGGGGGGGGGGGGGGGGCAGACCAGCACTTGGTGCCTCGCCTATCCTTGCGTACCAACTTGAAACTAAGGGACTCTGAACAAATAATGTCATACTTTGGCCATGGGCCACATTGAAGGAGAATCGCGAACGCTGACTAAACATCAATATAAAGCTGGGCTGACAAGGCCGTCACAACTACTATAGTTGGCAAACCAACAAAATAAACATACAATGCCTACAAGCCCAACATACTACACTAACTGATAGGATATGTCTACAATCATCTACCGATGGATGTGTTGTGATCGGAATAGGGCCCCGATCTACTCAGAACATATATACATATATACACAAGATGTACATAAAGCTCTAGACCTGGAAACTCCGAAGGGCATGGAGCTTACCGATCAAGTTGAACTCGGGAAAAACCTAATGAGGAGGTCTACCCGTCTGTCTGTCTCACCCATCTGTCAATATGAACCTGCACGCATGAAATGCATTGCCCCAGAAAAAGGGACGTCAGTACGAAATAATGTACTGAGTCTGTAAGGCAATAGGCTGAAAGTTGAAGCTGAGCTGATAAAATAATAACTGAAAGTAACTGGGAGTCAAAAATAATCTAAAGATATGCTCACTTGTTGATACTGACTCAACTCTCTCAATATGGTAAGTAAAATATATGTCCGGTTTTATAAAGCTCGGTATACACAACTGCTCTACCATAGTAGGATCGCTCATAGGCGCTCTGCCATACTAGGCTCTATATCTCGACCAACTGGGCTCGCTCATAGGTGCTCGACCATAGTAAGCTCGGTATATAACTTACCATCTAATCAGATGTTTCCCAATAGGGGCCTACCCATCGATTATAGCTTGATGGTAGTGAAAATACTATAATATTATATATATATATATATATATAGACCTTATGGTCTCTTGACTTGAAGAAGAAAATACTCAATGGAATATAAGGTCCTGCTAAGGGAGACTACTATAATTTTTGAGACTAGGAAAATGTACATAAATTCAGGATTATGAATTTCTCTTTATGTCTCGTTGTCAAACTCATATAGTTACGAGGTCATACCAAAATGAATGAAGGACTTAGCCTTAACATACCTGTGCCGATTCTCTTACAATTCCTTCCAACACACGTCAATTGTAGCAACATGTGACGGTGGATCGAAGTACGGGAAAATCCATATGATATTCTTGAGAAAGATTGTATCGTGCACTCTTAGAATCGCAATTCCCGTTGCTATTACCTTATGAAGTCTCGTATAAAATATAAGCATCCCACTTTAAAGCTTATGAACAATGTTATTAATTAGGAATGGGATGTTTGCTTACTACAAGAAAAGGACTTCATGCTTCTGTATAATCCTGTGCCCTCTTAATAGCTTTCTTCAACAAAATAAGATAAGTTGGTGCACATGTCCTTACATCTTGCCACCCAGATAAACTTCAATGCTTAACAAGCATAATTATCCCCCAGAATGTGACACCACCCTATCCTTCATACATTAGTCATACTTTACTTTAATTGTCATGGCCCCATGTGGAAAAAATGATTCCTACATTTGTCCACTTAAATTAATAATTAATAAATTATACACATAATTAAGAATTATCTCCATTACATAAAATACTAATCATTTTTAACACACTTTATAAACTTTACCATCATGGCAGTGTGAGACCTTGTATGGCACTAGTCTATAAATATCGAGTTTTAAAGCTCGGGCCGTATTTTATCCCAAATTGGCAAACTTCTACGAAATTCATTTTATTCGATTCGCTTACCCT
Source organism: Nicotiana knightiana (assembly GCA_005239525.1). Classification (NCBI taxonomy): domain Eukaryota; kingdom Viridiplantae; phylum Streptophyta; class Magnoliopsida; order Solanales; family Solanaceae; genus Nicotiana; species Nicotiana knightiana. The sequence continues at coordinate 20,824 of ML414276.1, read as the reverse complement.
CTCACCTTCATGAATTTACTTATCACTTGTTTGAAATAACATAATACTTATAATCTTCAAGTAATCTTTTCCTTGGACTAATGTCAATTATGTTACGGCAAATCAACGTACAATAATATAGGGTGCACCATCGTCATAATTTAATACCGTGGAGCATAACATCGACGTAATATAATACTACAGAGCGTAACATCGACGTAATACTGCGGGGCGTAACACATGATATTTTTTAATTTGTGGTCTTCGAGAAACTTTGTCATTTTATTATTGACGAATTTCTTTCCATTGTCGCAGATGATATCGGCAGGCATCCCGAATCAGCTTATAATGTGGTCCCAAATGAAGTCTATGACTTCTTTTTCTCTAAATTTCTCGAAGTCCCGTGCTTCAACCCACATAGAGAAATAGTTAGTCATAAACAAAATAAATTTAGCTTTATATGGGGCCGATGGTAGAGAGCTGACGATATACATTCCTCATTTCATGAACGGCCATGGGGATAAGACTGAGTGGAGTTGCACTCCGGGTTGGTGAATCATCGGCACATACCTTTGACATTTGTCGCACTTTCGAATAAACTCATTTTTATATTTTTCCATATCGATGTAATAGTATCCTGCTCTGATGACTTTATGAATCAATGACTCGGCACCGGAATGATTTCTGCAAGTGCCTTCATTAATTTCCTGTAGGACGTAGTCGGTATCTTATGGATACAAACATATTTCCAACGGCCCATCAAACATCCTTCTATACAGTATTTCATCTTCGGCCAATATGAACTGTGTGGCCTTCGTACATAGAGTCCTCGATTCCTTAGGATTCGATGGAAGCTTCCCGTTCTTTAGGTACGCGATATATTTATTCCTCCAATCCAAGGTTAGAGTTGTAGAGTTTATTTCGGCATGGTCTTCTCCGATTACTGACCTCGAAAGTTGTACGATTGTCCCCAATCTAATCTCCTCGTCTTCGACTGATGACCCCAAATTTTAAACGACATCGGCCTCGTGGTTTTATTCTCGAGGTACATGCTGTAGGGTCCATTCTATAAACCGATGTAGATTCACCTGTAGCTTTTCCAAGTACCTCTGCATTCGATCTTCTCGAACTTCGGAAGTTCTTTTGACTTGGTTTACCAAAAGTAGGGAGTCACATTTGGCCTCGATGACCTCTGCTCCCAAACTCTTAGCTAGCTCGAGACCTGAAATCATGGCCTCATACTCGACCTCGATGTCTAATTGTATTACTTGTGGGTGGCGTCAAAATGATGCCTAGCTCGGACCCCTTCACACTCGAAGAGCCGTCGGTACTTCAGAAATACCCGATCCAGAGATAAAAAAGAATCAAATTTTCTGCTAGATCCCGTATTTCCCTGGGATTGTAGTTCAATTGGTCAGAGCACCGCCCTGTCAAGGCGAAAGCTGCGGGTTCGAGCCCCGTCAGTATCGATGGATCTAATAAATATATCAATAAATCTCTCCCTTTTTATGAATTTTATGAAGGGGACCGGGTAGAATTTCATTGTCAAAGCAAAGGGGAAATCCTTATTTCTTTTTTCTTTCCTTTTGGTAGGAGAAAGACATATGCGGATGGATTACTACAATTATTGATAGCATTATAGTCAGTATTCCAAGAAATGCTGGACTTTTCGATTTCCCCCAATCCATAGCCCCGATGATCTGCCCAATTTGAATAATAGTTTCTGTTTGACCTCGTTTACAAGGGCTGGCGTAAAGTTAGCCATGAAGTCTTCCAAGATTTGAGACATGATGGTCGTTCGGGGTTGATACTTGATAACGTATCTGCTGATCTCGACGACCCATTTGGCCAGTCGGCCCGAGAGTTCGGGCTTATGCAAAATATTGCGAAGGGGATAGGTAGTCACCACAAAAATTGGGTGACATAGAAAATATGGTTTTCATTTCCTAGAGGTGCTTATTAGAGCAAGCACTAATTTTTCTACGTGTGGGTACGGGGTTTCGGCCTCACCGAAGATTTGACTAACATAGTAAACAGGAAATTACGTACCTTGCTCATCTCGAACCAGGACCCCACTTACCGCGATTTTGGAGACTGCTAAGTATAAGTAGAGTTGCTCGTCCACTTTCGGAATATGAAGTGATGGGGGGCTCGAGAGGTACCATTTTAGTTCCTCCAATGTTTGTTGGTGCTCCGGGGTCCATGCGAAATTGGTCTTCTTTTTGAGCAGTGAGAAGAACTGGTGACTTCTGTCTGAGGACCTCGATATGAATCGGCCTTGGCGGCTATGCGTCGTACGGCCTTAACATTGTCTACGATCTTCATATCTTCGATGGCCTTGATTTTATCGGGGTTGATCTCGATTCCCCGATTTGATACCATGATACTGAGGAACTTTCCCGAACCGAACCCGAATACACACTTCTCCGGGTTGAGTTTCATGTTGTATTTTCTTAGTATATCAAAGGTCTCCTGCAAATGTTTCAAATGGTCCTCTGCGCGCAGGGACTAAACTAGCATGTTTTCAATATAAACCTACATTAATTTACCTATCTGTTCTTCACACATTCGATTTACTAGGCATTGATAAGTAGCGCCAACATTTTTTAGTCCAAACGGCATTACGTGATAACACTAGTTGCCGTACTTAGTGATGAACGAAGTCTTTTCCTGATCCTCTGAGTTCATTTGGATTTGATTATACCCAGAGTAGGCATCGAGAAAATTGAGGATCTCGTTGTCGGCTGTGGCATCTATCATGCGATCGATATTCGGCAAATGAAAAGAATATTTAGGGCATGCTTTGCTTAAATCATTATAATCTACCACATTCTATGTTTATTCCCTTTTTAGGGACTACTACTACATTTGCTAGCAATTCGAGATATTTTACTTCCCGGCTGAATCATATTTTGAGAAGTTTTGTTACCTCGTCCTTGATGAATGCGTGTTTAGTTTCAGAGTGGCCCTTCTCTTTTGCTTTACCGGTCGGAACTTTGGGTCCAAGCTCAATCAATGGGTAGTGAAATCCGGTCGGATCCCTGTCATATCAAGGTGGGACCAAGGAAAATAATCCATATTATCTATAAGGAATTTAATGAGTTATTCCCTGAGCTCGGGAGTTAAGCATGTGCCCAGGTATACCATTCGCTCGGATATATACTCGATCAGTATGACTTTCTCCTGCTCTTCGACCATTGATTTTGTGGCATCGGAGTCATCGATAATTATGAAGGATCGGGGGATCTAATGTTCGTCATCCTCGTCAGCCCCTCGTTCCTCTGATTGTGTTGGGGCTGGTACATGTGGTTGCTAATTAACCTCTATCTTTTCTTTTGACTCCTATTCCTTTTCTAATGAAAGCGCCGATACTGATATTACTTCATCGACCACGAACATCTCTTTGGAAGCACGTTGTTCTCCATATGCCATTTTTACCCCATTCGGTGTCGAGAATTTCAGCATTTGGTAAACACTTGAGGGAATCTCCCTTATCTTGTGAATCTAAGGTCTTTCGAGCAGGGCGTTGTATATCATATAACCCTCAATCACATAGGACTTGGTTTCTTGAATAGTCCCAGCCATGTTTACTGGTAAGATGATTTCACCTTTAGTTGTTTCACTTGCCATGTTCAAACCATTGAGAACCCGAGCTGCGGGCATGATCTGGCACTGCAGGCCGAGCTGCTCCACGACGTTGATCGAATAATATTGGTCAAGCCCCCTGGATCAATTAAAACATGTTTAACCTGAATTTTATTCATAAGAATAGAGATTGACAATGCATCATTGTGGGGTTGTGATATCCCCTCCGCTTATTCATCATTATACAATAAGGTGCCTTCTGGTACATAGTCTCAAGTTCGTTTCTCCCTGGTGATCGATACCTTGGTGCGCTTGAACACAGGCCCTTGTGGTATGTCGACATTACCAACGATAATATGAATCACATGTTGTGGTTCTTCTTGTTTCATTTTCATGCTTCCATCCCTATCTCTTAAGTGATTTTTAGCTCGGTCACGCAAGAATTCTCGAAGGTGACCCTCATTGAATAGACGGGCCACCTCCTCCCTTCGTTGTCTGTAGTCTTCAGTTCTATAACCATGGGTACCATGTTTGCATAATTGGTTAGGGTTCCTCTGGGCTAGACCGGTCTATACAGGTCTGGGCCATCTATATCCTTGATTCTTCTAATGGAAGATAAAATACGTGATGCGTTGGTGCTGAAGTTGTATTATGATAATCGTGGTGCTTCTGTGAGATCGACATGTCTATTGAAGATGATTTTTCTCATGAGCCCTCGAGATCTCCATCCTCGATCGTTCCTTCAATCATTTTGAACAGGATTACATCCCGGGTCGTTGTTTCTATGATCTGCGTTGTATGGTTGATATCGATCTCTGTTCGATCAGGTTCTCTATCGATGTCCCTTTGAACTCTGCTGACGGCCTTGTTTGGGTAGACGGAACCTGAAGGGATTCCCAATTGATCATCCTCGACCCTGGTCTTTGACTGGTACATATTATGCATATCGGGCCAGGTCACCGCTAGATATTAAATTGAATTCTTCTTTAGCTGCTGTGATGCCACCGGAATTCGTTCATTCAAACCTTGAGTAAAGGCTTGAACAACCAAATCACCTGTGATCGGAGGTTGGTCCATGCGTTCCATCTGGAACAGTGATACGAATTCCCTTCAAATTTCGTTGTCTTTCAGTTTTACTTTAAAGAGGTCCGACTTCCTTGTTGCAACCTTTATTGCTTTGGCGTGTGCTTTCACGAAAGAATCTGCAAGCATGGAAAATGAATCGATAGATTTGGGTGGCAGATTGTAATACCATATCATCGCTCGTTTCAATAGATTTTCACAAAATTTCTTCAGTAGAACGGATTCAATCTCATCATTTTTTAAGTCATACCTCTTTATTGCACATGTATTATAAGTAACATGCTCATTAGGGTCGGTGGTCCCGTTGTACTTCAGAATTTTCGGCATGTGGAATTTCTTCGGAATGCGCTTCGGAGCCGCACTTGGAGGGAAAGGATTCTGAATGAACTTATTCCAATCCAAACCTTTTGGGATCAGTGGTACCCCCAGTATTTGGTCAAATCGGGAGTTGTATGTCTCTATGTTTTTGTCATTCACCTCTATTTTCTTTTCACCTAATTCAATTCGCTTAGTGAGCTCCTCGAGCATTTTAATAATGGCGTGATTAGCCCTCGATTAATTGGTGTTAGATCTCTCTAGTACAGGTTCAGCCTTACGAACAACTTCTAGTACGGGTTTGACCCCACTTCGTGCTCGGTGCTGATTTTGTAGTTGTGCTATAACGTCTTGCCCTGCGTACCTCGACCACCTGATTGACCTTCCCTGCATATGCTACCTTTGGGATCAGTGCTCAGATTTGAATTTAGGGCGATATGTGAGCTGACATCGATGAGATTTTCAATTTCTACTCCCTCGAGATCAGCCCGAGGCACCTCGATCCCTGGGGTGGCTATATTATCGATTTCCCCGTGAAGTCTGAGGCCGTTGTCACCATGTGTGGGTTCCGTTTTGAGTTAGACATGTTTATCCTGAAAACAAAAATACTTACAAGAACAAGCGTAATGTATTGTGTGTTATCAAAATCTGTATTTATGAAATCACTATTCCCCTTAGCTCCACGGTGGGCGCCAAACTGTTTACCCTTAAAATTGGGTAACAATTAAACTTATAATGTGATTTTAAGGACACGTGATTTCACTTAATACCAACTAATAAATATGAATATTAGTGATAGAAATTAACAATAACATAGAGCAAACCAGCGTTGAAATGTAACTCAACCCTCTAGTTAGAGTGCCCTCGAACTGATCGAAGTTAGAACAACTATGAATAACGCATAAGTAAACAGATGAACAAGAATGTATAAGCGGGAGAGAAAGTCTTATATTGCTTTCATATGTCTGAACAATATGTGCTACAAACGGTTAGAACTCCCACTTACATAGTAGAGGAATTCTATTTTATGGTATAACTCTAATTATAGAAGAAAATCTCTCGATTAGCCAATTAACTGTTCCTGATTTGATCCGTTCCGAGATTTCCGTCATAGTCTTTGACCAGTCACAGATATCTTGCATTTCCATTATCATGCTATCTTCGATCTTGCTCGATATCTTTCTCATTTGGTGTCAATCAATACTGGCCTCGATCTCGATAGGTTCCTCGAATAATGAACTTGGTACCATGTCCTCATGCTTTGGTCTGATCTACTACGGGGACGACATTCAATGCAACTCCCGGGTTTCGGTCAAATAGAAAAATTGGGTGGGCGTAGTATTAACTGTATACATTAAGTGTATAATATTTCTTGGGCGTGAAGAAAAGAAGACTGGCCAGTGGGTTATGTACAAGTTGAGGTAATGGGCACTATGTGATCACGCTATAGAGGGGAGAAACGCATGACACATGCATAAGAGCTCGTTTGGCAAAGCTGTAAAAATATGCTTATTTTAAAAATTACATTTTTCATATGTACTTTTCCGCGAAGTACTTTTGAAAAAAAAATAGTTTATTTTTGGCCAACTCATTTAAGAAGTACTTTTTGCAACATTTAGTGAACAAATTGTGTTTGGCCAATCTTTCTAAAAAGCGCTTTTGATTGTCAAATTACCATAAAGGATAGTACCAAGGTCTTAAAATTATTGTAAAGAGAAAAATGAACTGAAATATTTATCGTAATAGGCTTTTATTATTTTTTACTTTATTTAATTAAAATATAAATCATAAAGTAAACAAACATAATAAAGATTTAACTCAGTTTTGTATATATAGTTCTACCAAAACATAGAATATTATCTAGTACAATTACTTATTGTTGCACAATAATTTGAATAATCAATATACATCATTTAGTATGAATTATAAGTCTATACCACAAATTACTATGTACTCATATTCCACCGTGAAATAATAAGTAAACTCACTCACATATGATAACATTTTTCAAAAATTTCATCTCTACTTCTGTCACACAACTCCTCCATATTAGTAGAAGACTTGCCTTGAATTTCTACAGGAATATCATGTATATTGCTTAAATCAGAGAGACCGATTTTATGATCATTATGGCATTCCATATCCCGTCTTTAGAGGGCTCGAGGCATAGTCCAAGGTTTGACATCAAGGAAGAATATTGAGGACTCTCCACGCTTGACCTCGAGGTGGTGTAGATCGATGACCATCATGGAAAAGCGGGAAATTCCCAAAGGCACGTGGTTAAAGCTGACCAAGTCTGTAAGAATAGTACAAGTCCGTACCGAGACATTAAATAGTTGTACCAGCTGCATTCCTTTGTAATAATTACAAGTACTATGTTGAGATTCCCCCTCTTATATATAGACCCTTGTCATTTTGTAACACACATGATATTCAATACAAGAACAAAAACATTCTCCGCTCTCTAACTCAAACATTCTCTACAATTGCTCCATTGATTTATTGCTTCCATTTATTGTGTTTCATTTATTGTTCTTCACTTACTGCTCCTTATTGATCATAAAGAGGCCATCTTCGAGGCCCTCAATACTGTTATATCTTCCTCGACCGCCCTATGTGAAGCTCTCGAGCTCGACCTCGAGGCCCTATTTCGACCAGCTCGAGACCCCGTCTCCTAACTGCTCGATTTGCACGATTCCATTATCCTTTGCTCTTATCTCATTTTCTTAACTCTCACTTAGCATATATTGCCTAAACAACTAGTACTAAAATAAATCACATATTTTTAGAACCACAAAATTAGATATAATCGTAATTACCATTTTCATGGTAAAGAGTTTGGCGCCCACCGTGGGGATAAAAATAATAGTGACTATTTTAGTGCTGGTTTTCTAAAAACATAAGTTATTCTTCACACTTTTTCTTGTCCAATAATCTTCAACAGGTAAGAAAATGTCTAAGTCATGAGGATCATGGAGAGAGCGGTGCAGTTGTTTCTGGCGCCGGTGTACCACCGCAAAACCCTGAAGGGGCGAAAGTCCAAATCCCCGTTGACGAAGTCTCACGCAACGCTCAACATGACGATGTAAGCTCTCGAATAGACGAAAGTGTGCGCGAAGGAGATCAACATGAAGCATAGAGAGCCCCACCTCAAATGGAAAGAGAAGTTAGCCTTTATGTCATTTTTGAGATGTTGCAAGCACAACAAGTGGTTATTGCTCAGCTACAAAGCCATAAAAAAACTCCAAGCACAGCACCACCAGAAACGACTCCGCAAGTCGAGCGAGCACTAGAAAGATAAAGAAATAATGGGTCAGCAGCCGACCCTGCTATTATGAATATGCTCAAGGACCTCACAAAGAGGGTTGAATCAGCGGAAAAGAAGATAGAAGCTAACAAAAAAAAGGTGGGGACCTACAACTCAAGGGTCGATCAGATCCCGGGCGCACCCCCGATTCTGAAGGGAGTAGATTCAAAGAAGTTTGTGCAAAATCCCTTCCCGTCAAGTGACTCCGAAACCCATCCCGAAGAAATTTAGAATGTCTGATCTCCCGAAGTACAAGGGGACCTCGGACCCCAGTGAGCACATTACTACTTACACCTGTGCTGTGAAAGGGAACGACTTAAAAGATGACGGGATGAACCCGTCTTAATGAAGAAATATGGAGAAACGTTTTCCAAAGGGGCCATGATGTGGTATCATAACCTGCCCCAAAATATCATAGATTCGTTTTCCATGATGGAAGACTCTTTTGTGAAGGCGCATGCTGGTGCCATCAAGGTCGCTACGAGGAAATCTGACGTTTTCAAAATAAACAAAGATAGAAAGAGATGTTAAGGGAGTTCATATCCCGCTTCCAATTGGAACGAATGGAGTTACCATCGGTCTCCAATGATTGGGCAGTGCAAGCCTTCACGCGTGGCTTAAATGAACGAAGCTCGATTGCTTCAAAGCAGCTGAAGCAAAACTTAATCGAGTATCCCGCAGTAGTTTTGGCGGATGTACACAACAGGTATCAATCAAAGATCAGAGTCGAGGATTACCAATTAGAAGGTCCCTCGGGCTTGGTGTATCCCAGCAGGCTCTTCACAAAGGAATCGAGGCTTCCAGAGAGAGAGCCGAGGCCAAGCAAATAAAGGTATCAACTGTATATAGAAATTAGAGAAATATCCCGAGGCGCAGCATACCTTGAAGTGATCGGATGATGGTTTGACAGGCAAACGGGGCCGGTAGAGGCAACCCGACTATCCGGGTACAACTTCAATATTGATGTTTCAGAAATCGTATCGGCCATAGGTAAAATCAAATAAACCAGGTGGCCAAGACCCGTAATATTACATCCTTCGCAAATGAACCCTAACTTGATATGCGAATATCACGGCACTCACGGTCATAGGACCGAGAATTGCAGCCATCTTCGGGAAGAGGTAGCCCGACTAATTAGCAAAGGGCACCTTCGAGAGTTCCTCAATGACCGAGCTAAAAAACTATTTCGGGAAAGAGATCGACGTCCCTCAGGGACCCATTTTCAAGAAAAATAAAAGTATCCATCACCAGAGGAAAGCGAAGTCGGAGCTACATACGTGAATATGTTGTTTCATTCAGTGAAGAGGACATCGAGACCTTGTCTCAACCTCATAACGTGCTCGTGGATCCAGGTAGCTTAGCCAACATAATTTGGTCGAGGGTGGTAGAGCAACTCGGGTTTCTCGACGAGATCGTGCCTGCCTCTCGATTCCTCAACGGATTCGACAGGGCGAGCGAGACAACAAAAAGGGAAATCTTCCTCCCAGTCAACGTGGATGGTACAAATCAAGATACCAAGTTTCATGTCATTGAAGGTGATATGAGATACAATGCTTTGCTTGGAAGGCCATGGATCCACAGTATGAGGGCAGTGCCATCAACCCTTCATCAAATGATGAAGTTTCCTACGAAGGACGGAGTTAAAACAGTGTACGAAGAGCAGCACGCAGCAAAAGAGATGTTCGTGGTGCACGATATGGCACTGACACCGATACCCTCTACATCGTAGGGGCCAATAAATAAGCAAACAGCCGAGTAGAAATCACAAACTACGTCCTCAGACGAACATATAAAGGACTATCTCGCGTCCTCGTAATGAGTAACTGAAGCATATCGAGGCTCGAATGCCACCACAGTTAAGGTACAATCCTTTACCTCTTTCTTACACATTTTATACTAACCTATGCGCAGGTGTTCGATTGAAGGGAATCGAAGCACCCCCAACTCGAAGGACGTGGGGTTTAAAGCAAGTGTTGCGCTCTTTTACCCTCATATCGAATTTTATCCAAATGGGTTTTACTGACGAGGTTTTTAACGAGGCAACATCCATATGCTATCTAAGAAGAACTCATCAAGTACTCAATGATTCTCTTCGATCAACCTCAAATACTGAGGGGCATCCCCCCGGGAGACCACCTCTTCGAAGAAATAAAAATATGCCAAAGTGGGTCTCGAGAGGAGAATGATGTAAAGGACAAAACTGTCGAGTGAATCGTGTCCACATAGAATAATCGAACCCTCAATGGTGAAAACATGTATACTCGTACCAAGTAATCGAAGGAGAACCTTTTATCATCAAAACACTTCGCGCTTCAAAGAAGTTTGCTATTTTCACATGAAACGGCTCCAGGGCCAGAAATTTCCCAAACACTCGGGGACTGACATCAAAAACACAAAGCCGTAAGACCTCAGGGCCGGCAACTTCGAGCTCATAAGCCCTCAACAAGGCAATATCACATCTGTAATCTCAACAAGGCATGCTCAAAGTTTTAAACCCTCAACGAGGCAACGTCAAGTTTGTAAGACCTCAACGAGGAATGTTCAAATTCATAAGTCCTTCAATGAGGCGATATCAAATTTGTAATACCTTAAAAAGGCATAACCCCGACTCGGGGACTGTCCTTGACAGTTGGCTTATCAAGCTATCAAACTCGAAACCGTAAGACCACAATCAGGCAACTTCGAGCTCATAAGCCCTACATGAGGCACCAATGTAAGCCCTCAATGAGGCAACATAAAATTTGTAAGACCTCAACGAGGAATGTTCAAATTTATAAGGCCTCAATGAGGCAACATCGATAACTCGAAGCCGTAAGACCTCAGGGATGGAAACTTCAAGCTCATAAGCCCTCAAGCAAGGCATGTACAAAATTGTAAGACCTTAAAAATGCATAATCCCGATATCAAAGTCAAGGCTACATATCAAACATGTAAGACCCCTAAAAAGGCATACCATTGATATAGACGCTGAGGCTATCTCACTCGGGGACTAAAAGGCTATTGCTAAACAGAATTACCACAGTAATAAGACTCCGACAAACTAACGCGACTCGGAGTCGTCTGACCGTCGCCATAAAATCACAGTCCTTCAACTACTTCGAAAAGAACTAATTAATCAGGCTACCCTCGGTATAAGCAAAAGAGCTTCGATCATATCAGCTCCAAACAATGAAAAGGCTTCGAAACAATCAGTCTTCGAGCGAACCTCCCGAGGTGCTTATTAACCGTCACACAACGACTCATAATCGAGGTTCTTTTGAACCGTGGAAGAGTCGGACGAACACAAAAACTTCAAAAATTCTTCAATGAGGGAAAACTATAGCCATATTAAATGTCGTACCGACCCAATGCGTAAGAGCCTAAGTGCCAGCCACACTAAAGGTCATACCGACCCAATGTGTAAGAGCATAAGCGCCAGCCTAAAAAGCCTCATGGCCGATTTTAAAAACCTAAGGGTCAATGAGCTCATGTTGGAACCCGACCCGAGGACTAAGACCAAAACGGTTACCAATATTAGTGTTCGTACCGATCCAATGCGTAAGATCCTAAGCGCCAACCTAAAGAGACTCAGGGCTGATTTATAAAACATAAGGGTCGAAGAGCCCGTGTCGAAACCCGACTCGAGGACTGAGCCCTAAATTAGTTAACCATATTAGAGGTTGTACCGACCCAATTCGTAAGAGCCTAAGAACCAGCCGTGCTAAAGGTCATATCGACCTAATGCGTAAGAGCCCACGGGCCAGCCTAAAAAGCCTCAGGGACAATTTAAAAAACCAGGGTTTCATTTCGAAGTCCGGTTCGTAGAGTCGGGTTTCCCGTTTACCCACAACGAAGGAACCGCCCCCACCGCCACGGGATGGAAAGTCCTTGGTCTACATACATTAGTAGTAGGTTACGCATTTCATCGGGCTAATTATCAACGAGCATCGAAATTCAAAATAGAAAGAAAGATAGACACAAGCAAAGTATATATATATATATATATATATATATATATATATATTACAAATATACATTTACAATGCTCCCACTGAAGTTTTATATAGAGGACAAGAAAGAAAAGCCTAGTCTACTCTCGGAACCAGCTCCCTCGATGGCCCCTAGTCAACATCGACATTAGAAGAAAGGAAAAACTTGGCGTCGATCTCATCCGTCTTGGCCTGCTTTATCTCTTCCGAGTGATCAAAGCCCCTATCATGAATCTATTCTAGGGTCTCCCTCCGAGATGTGATTCAGGCATACTCATTGCTCCTCCTCTCTTTAACATAGGCTCCCCTTAGCTCAGCCTGAGCATCGGCAGCATCTTTTAAGTAAACAACCACTTTCTTATCGGCCTTTGCTCGAACTTCTTCAGCTTCAGCCCGAGCGTCCAGGACCTCGACCTTCATTCTCAAAAGATCAGTCTCGAGCTTGGCATTCCTTCCCATCTAAATGGAGCCAATTTCTCGAGCATTGCAGAGTTGTACCTCGAGGGCAGAAGCCTTGGCCAAAGCATTACTTTGGGCTACAACATGAACACCTATCTGCGCCTTCAACACACTGCATTCGTAATTGACCTGTCCGACTTCACCCTGAAGGCGTTCGAACGCCTCCATTTTTCTCTGCAACTGAAGCACCAAAACATTAGTTTTCGAAGATGTGAAGAGAAGCATGTACTCCCTCGGAACAGGAATTACCTGTTTCTCGAGATTTCCTTCGTAGTCTCGGCTCCGATTCATCTCCGATCGAAGATATATCAACTCTCTTGTATTCTTATCACAAAGAAGCCTGAGAGATTTCTCCTTGACCAAGGCTTCCCGTAACTTGGTCTCACAACGGAGCAGCTCGGACTTGAGCTTGTCAAAAGCCTATGCAAAAGAAGCTTCAGTTCCAAAGATAAAATTACGAAGTTGGCAGACCAACAAAGTCAACCATAATTCATCACGGAACAGGGCCACTGAGCCTCCTCAAAAATTGAGCATGCATCTACTCGCCTGGTCTCATCGGCCCCAGTTGAACCGCTCTCGATGGGGATGTGATCACTCGAGACCCCACTTGATTTAGGCGAACCCTAGCCTTGAACGTCCCTCGAAGTACCTTCGAAGGAGGAAGTAGATGGTGGTGAAGGATTCTTGCTCCATCCCTCTCGTGGAACCTCTCTCTCGAGGCTATAGGTCTCAGGCCCAGCAGGTTCGACAACATCGGAAGGCCCCCCGGTTTGAGCAATTGATGCAGAACTGTCCTCCCTAGGATTACTGATTTCCACATAATAACTGACATATATAAGATCATCTTCAGCGGCGGCATCTTCTTTGTTCCCCCGGGCAGGTCCCGCCTCATTGTGAATGTCCTCATCATTCGAGGACCTTTTCCACTTATTATCCTCCCTCAACTTCGAAGCAGACGGTCCTTCCCCGTCCTCGAGGGGGCACGGTCTCATCTCAGAGATTTCGCCAATGCCTGCGGTGACAGAGTTAATACACATAAAGGAAAGCATTCCTCAAAGGACAATCACATGACACATAACGTGTGGTTCGCTTCCCATCTGCCCTTCAACAAATCTCGCCACTTGCGTTCGTCATACGACGAGGATGTTGTTAGCCTCCGAGTCTAGTCCGCAAGATCGGGGATCTATTCCAGCATCCACGGAACCGCTGAGAAAGAGAAAAAGAAGCATTCTTATAAATTATTGAGAGTAAAGGGTGCTAAGGTACGACATAGTGCTTACGTTTGAAGTTCAATTTTGGGGGGAAGGACATGAACTTTGCAGGAATGATTTCGAGGTTCTTCAGTCGGACAAATCAACTCATCCATCCTCGGTTTTGGTCCTCATCTTCACTAGCAATAAAGGGCTTGGTGGATCGGCATTGTAACGCAATCAGGCCTCGATAATGCAGAGGTCGATATAATGTGATAAGGTGGCTAATGGTAAACTCGAGCTCAGCCTTTTCAGTGAAGAACCTTATCATCAGCACTATCGGCTAGAAAGACGGATGAATCTGAGCCAAACTGACTCGATAACTTTTACAAAATTCGAGCAAAAGGCGGTCGAGGGGGCTCAATGTAAATGGTTACGTATACATGTTCATGAATCCCTCTATGTTGGCTAAATATTCTCTTCTCGGGAAGGTATATGCAGCATGACATTTTCTCCCCATCTACAATCTCTCCTCACAGCCTCGAGGTGATTCTCCTCTATCGATCGAATAAACCTTGACACATGTTCTCAATGACCCGGAGCATCGAAGGGTTTCTCTAGTGCAAATTCTTTCTTCAAAGAAAAACAACTCGAGGTTAACTCGCGGTATGCCGGTGGTGTACCGTCGACCGGGCAAGAAGCAGAGGTAGAGTTTCCCTATTCTTGGTGAACGGATTTGGGCACGACAACCATAACTATTCGAATAAAGATAAAGAGGGAGAAAGCTCAAGCAAAAGCTTTGAACTAGTTTTACATGCTGCAAAACCTAAAAGCAAGCATATATATAGGACAAGAGGCAACTATTCATCTATTTTGAGGGCCAATTAATTCTGACAAGGTCGATATAGATTTTTGGGAAGTGTACCGGCGGGGCCACCTCGGTCACTTCACAGTCATGTCTTATGAATGATGATGTCATACAGCATTCGAGGGATAAAAAATCCTATGCCAACCTAGCCTCGAGAAGGTTTCCGATATCGAGGATCTTAGTTACTACAAGTACGGGCTCAAAAGAGCTAAATTAAGAACTCGAAGGATCCCATGTACAAAAAAGCTCCCCGGAGGATCCCATGTACAAAAAAGAAAAAGAAAAAATAGTAAGTAAGTCTACTTTTTGCCTTCGGTACTCCCCGTGTCGCTTCCGGAGCCCTCATCGGAAGTCGTTGAGATTGGTGATTCTTCCTCCATGGCCCTGGCTTCTTCAATCGCGGCAGAGAGATCAGCACCTTTGGCACTTGCTTCCTCAAAGGCTTGCCTCCTAGCTTGCAGGTGAGCATGATTAACAGCGCGAGCCAGTTTTAGCTCGACCTTTTCAGATATGTCCTTGGCCTGATCATTTGCGGCAGCATCATCCCTTTTGTATGGATAATGCAGCAGCCTCCTCTTGAGAACCTCGAAGAAGGCCCTAAGTCGATGATAGCTCTTCCCGAATTATGTCCCTCTCTGAGGCCATGGCATCATTCAGCTGCGTCAGCTCGAGGATGTAATGACCCGACCGGTCGTCTTGTGTTCTAGGACCCCGTGCCCCTAAATGAGACTCCTCGTAGTTGCTTTTATTGATTTATGACTTGTGGGGACGGGTGGTTCGAGGTTTGTGGAAGTTTGGAGTGGTGTAGGAACACTTAGTCCCATAAGGTTGGCCTTAAAGGACAAGTTTGACTTAAGACAAAATTTATAGTAAACGACCCCGGAATCGAGATTCGAAGATTCCTGTAGGTTCGTATGATGATTTCGGACTTGCGCGTGTGTTCAGAACGAGTTTAGGATGTCCCGGGGGCGTTTTCTTAAGTTCAAATTGAGTTTTGGAACGTGTTTTTGTGTTATCGAAATCCAAATGGAATTCTGATACCGGGAATAGTTTTGTTATGTCATTTATCACTTGCTCGCAAAATTTGGTGTCATTCTGAGAAGTAAGATATATTCGGAATATTGAAAGCGAATTCAAGAATTTGAAGTTCTTAAGTTTGATCCAATAGGTTCTGGGGTATGATTTTTAGATTTAGCGCTATTTCGGATATTCCGAAGGTTCGGGCGAGTCCGTATTATGATTTAGGACTTGTTGGTATATTTGGATGGGCTCTCGGGTGGGCCCAGATGACATTTTGGCATCGAGCGAGACAAAAACCAGTCTTAAATTACTGCTATTGCACCAGATCTAGTGCGACCGCAACTGCGGAGGTGAAGTCACAGGTGCGACTCCTGAGGGAGCTGCCCATTTCCGCAGATGCGGACCGCTTTTCGCACAATCAGAGCCGCAGGTGCGGACTCCGCTCCGCAGGTGCGAAGCCAGGCCCCCTTCCCCTTCTCTGCAGGTGCGAGATTTCTCTCGGAGATACGAGACTGCAGGTGCGGTCCTCGAGCCGCAGGTGCGTAAAAGCTGTAGGCAATGAGTTTCGTTTTAAATACGGGACTTAGCCGTTTTTTAACACCATTTTTCTTCTTTTGGCGATTCTGAGAGCATATAAGGAGGGTATTCGACCAAGCTATTGTAAGGTAACTAAGTCCTACTTTAAATATAGCTTTATACTTGAATTCATAGTTAGATTAACACAACAATTAGTAGAAACCATGGGTTAGAGTAAAAACCTATTTTTTTTACAAAAATGGGGAATTACCAAGAAATTTTTTAAGGAATCAAACAAAAACAGTATAATATTGATCCTTAGGCCATGGGTCCGGAGCATGTGGGCCCGGAGGTTGAAATGATCATTAAGTAGGAGAATTAAGGACTTTGGAGTATTGTAAAGACCGATAAATTTTCTTGAGTAAAGACGATGCCCGTGTAGGTCCCCATATTGTTATAGTAGTATTAAAATCTTAAAACGAACCCTTTTTATAGTAAAAAGTACCGAGGATTTAAAAGATGAAATTTTCCAAAATTGCACGGGTCTTCGGTCACTATGCGATCGCTGATCAGGTATGCGAACAGCATAATGGTCGCAAACCTGGGTAGTTGCTGTCCATTTTGAGGACAACTATGCATCCCATAATGCAGTCGCATTTCAAGAATATAGGCCGCATAGTTGTCGAACTCTTGCACCTATATTTCGTAGGAGGGAGTTATGAGACGCACTATGTGATCGCATAACAGGTATGCAGACCACATAGTAGTCGCATACCTGGGCAGTCTACTATCGTTTCTGGCCAATCTGAAGGCCATTTATGCGACAGGTATGCGGACTGCATAACAGGAATGCGATCGCATTCCTGACCGCATACCTGCTTCGGGGCTCCTAATTTCTAATGTTAAAACCCAACCCCCCAGCTTTATAAAACACCCCTCCCCTTCATTTTTATCGGCTATCTGATCAAAATAGAGAAAAGTGAGTGGGTTATAGTGAGAGATGTCCCCATTTTCCCCAAGTTGGTCCTCCATCTCTACTCAGGCGTGGAATTATTCGAGTAGTCATCATCTTCTTCACCATAAGAGGCAAGCCTCCACCCCATTTCCCAAAATTTTCAGATTTTAGTTAGAATAGAACACACATAGGTTGATTCTTGAAGATGATAGTTAAGATCTTGCATGCATGTGAATAATATACCATAACCTAGTAGAGAGAAATAAGCTAGGGCAATCTTTCACTAAAAAGGGGCTAGTTAATCTAAAGGACCATGTAGTATTTGATAAAATGCCCAAATGAGTTCAAGTTTCCTAACTCTAAGTTTGAATGTATCACATTATAAATTAGATTGAAGGCGTTAGAAGGTCCGGTAATATGGATATAGAAATTAAAAGGAAAATCCAACTCGAGCTATGTATGGGTAACTCTAATCCTCATAGGATAAACCCATTGTGCTCACTTTCCTGGTATGATTCTCTTGTTGGATATCTATGGAATGTATGTGTCCTATGTGCCTAATTGAGAAATTCTTAATTCTATGTCATTCCATGCTAACACTATATCGTTGTGCTACTTGAGTATATGAGTTGTGATCTTTATGTTCCTCCTTATACTATGTGTGCGATCCTTGCATATGATGGATATGATAAATATGAAAGATTGGAATGGTATGAAATATGAGTCAAAAAGTTGTTATGATATGAAATATGGGTAAAGAGATGGCAATGATGTGAAATGCGAAACATGAGGTTGAATTGTTATGAAGCACGAAGCAATGGACTAGGAAATTGTGAAACACGAATTAATTGAATGGATGGTTATGGAATATGGATTAAAGGATGAATTGTTGTAAAATGTGAATCAAAGGAATTTAAAGATATGAAAGACAAATCAAAGAATAATATGTGTTGGGGATCAAAAAGGTTAAAAATGATGTAAGTAATCTAAACACCCATAACTGTACCAGGAGAATGTCCTAGGGGTGAGAAGGCCTATCTGGTCTGGCTGGGATCGGACTCCATGCCATACGCATAGATGACTTGATATTGTGATATGGTTATGATTTGATGATGATTATTGTCCTCACTATTTTCAGATGAGAGGGCCTAGCCGATTGGGCAGAGATCATACTTCGTGTGCTTTACACGAGCCACGGTGATAGCCTAGCCGATTCGGGCAGAAATCGAACTCCGTGAGAATAAGCCATGGTTGTTATATGTGACGTGATTGAAATTCGGACCTCACCTAGGATGGCTTAGTCGATCGGGCAGAGATCGGACTCCGTGTGACAAAGACATGGTGGGTCAGTAAAAATAATAACAAGAGGAAACTTAAAAGTACATTAACCAAAAGATGGAAAAACGGGATGTGAGATGTGGTAATTCTTCTTGTGATTTTCCATGTTTCAGTGTATTGTTGTATGATGCCTCTATTCATGTTTGACTGTTATTGTTTAACCTATTTAGAGTAGGTTTTGTTCATACATGCTAGTACTATTCAATGGTACTAACGTCCCTTTTGCAGGGGACACTACATCTTTTATATGGATGTAAGTGGTTCCATAGCAGGTAGCTCCGATCGCCGTTAGTGGTGCCTCCCCTCCATCTTCTCAGCAATCTTGGTGAGCCCCACTACTTCTCGGGGCCGTGTGTAGTTCATGTTGGCTCATTTTGTTTATGTCGTCTTCTTTTGAGGTATAGTCGGGACCTTGTTGCCGGCAAGTCTATGTATACTACTTGTACTCTTAGAGGCTCCGTAGACATTATGTGGGTTATGTATATATCCATATATTTTTTTTTGGGTTTTCGTCGTACTCGTTCGTAATCACGATCCCGTATCAGGAGTGTTGTATTTTAGAATGTATGTTTTGGGAAGATTAAACATTGAAAATGTTTTAAAGAGGAAAAATGGACTTTATGTTGTGAATCCACGTTTATGATTTTTTCTTGCTATTTCAGATGAATAATGTATTTTATAAACACGGGAAAATGCGTTGGGTAGGAAAGCAAAATCAGGTTCGCTTGACCGGGTTAATTCGGTTAGGAGCCGGTCCCGTCCCTTGGTTTTGGGGGTGAGAAACGTGGTATCGGAGCCAAGGGTTTTAAAACTGTCCTAGGATGTCTCGAAGCCATGTCTAGTAGAGCCTTTCTTATCGGTGTGTTGTCGACCACATCCATAATTACGGGGATACATGGACATGTAGGAAAATACTGTTTTATTTATATTCGATATCATGCGATGTGGTGAAAGGTGAGGTTGTATATTTCTAACTCGTGCGTTGTTTCAACTTTCAATAAATGGCACCCAAGAAGAGAGCTTGAATCGGCCTAGAGGCCAATGCCACCAGGAGTGGTCATAATCTCTCCAGCTAATGGTGCGGGTTCAAATGATCACCCGACCATAAAGCAGCCTGACTCCTCCGCTCCAGGCCAAACTATTCCTATTACTGCTCCAGCGGAGGGTGCTGAAATCCCTCACACTGATACTCCAGACCCACCTCCAGCTCCAGCTTCCGGTCCCCGTATTTCGATGGGGATCTCAGGGGAGCTATCCAGATGGTGACCCAGTTAGTGGCCTCCCAGGCCCAAAGATCAAATACTTCCCCTAGATCCTCTAGCGAGCCAGGGGATTCTTCAGGTTCTAGAGTCAACCAGTTTCTACGGTTTCCCCTCCAGAGTTCACAGGCACCGACCTAGAGGCTGATCCTCAGGAGTTCATTGGTGAGATGTACAAAACCCTCTGAAGGTAGCAGCATATTCGTGGTTCGAAATGTGGGAGAGTTACCATGGATAGGGGAGCCCTCCGGCGAGGTTGAATGAGTTTGTAGATGCCTTCATGGACCATTTCTTGCTCGCCGAGACAATGGCAGCCCATGCTACAGAGTTTGAGGTCTTCAAGCAGGGCAACAGGAGTGTGCGGGAGTATCATATGGAGTTTGTGCGCTTGTCCAAATAAGTTGTTCATATGGTGTCTACTATGGAGGCTAGAGTTCGTCAATTCATGCAGGGCCTTGGTCCCTTGGTTATTAATGAAGTTGCTACACCTGCTCTACATTCAGATGTGAACTATGAGAAGATTGTGGGATTTTCCAAAGCTACGGAGGCTCGAAAATTGAAGATAAGAATGGAGAGAGAGAGTACTAGTAGAGCCCAGCCGGCGGGCAGCCATGGGGGTTCTTTTGGAGGAGGGAGACTAGTTCCAGGGAAAAGGGTCATCAGGACCATCCTAGTCTCATGCTCAATCATCAGCTAGTGCCCTGCCACCAGGGCATCACCATCATCATCAGCAGAGAGGTCATTTTGGGGCCAGATTTGGCGGCAAGGGGTTCCATCAGCCAGGTTGTTCAGGTGGGAGGTTCCAGCAGTAGTAGAGGGGCCCATGCCCCAAGTGCGAGAGGTTTCCTACTAGTCCATGTTACCTGGATCGGTCAGTATGCTATGGTTGTGTGGTGAGGGGTTATATTCAAAGATATTTCCCTTCATTCAGCCAGGGTGCAGGATGGGGTGCCGCCCAGCCATCTAGTTCTTCAGCTGCTAC
>ML414274.1:1508-45825 GCA_005239525.1 Nicotiana knightiana | reverse complement strand
GAAGTATTCTCTCGATTACTTCGCCTTGCTGCAGCACCAAGTCACTCATCACAGACACTTGACTCATCTATTCTCATCTCCCAGTCAGTGGACAATCGGGCATCTCAACCTATGGAAAATAGACGAGGAGGAGGTCGTTTTGGAAGGCCCCGACCCAAGTGCTCTTATTGTCATAAACTTGGACACACTCGTGACGTGTGCTATTCTTTACATGGTCGTTCACCCAAAAATGCTTATGTTGCTCAGACTGAGACTACAGGTAACCAGAGACTTTCTTTATCTGAAGGGGAGTATAATGAGTTCCTTCAGTACCGAGCAAGTAAGCAGACATCTCCACAAGCTACTTCTGTTGCTGGTAATTCTTTTGCTTGTGTTTCCCAGTTTAGTACTCTTGGACAATGGGTTGTGGACTCAGCCGCTTCTGATCATATCTCTGGTAATAAATCACTTTTGTCAAATATTGCATATTCACAATCTCTTCCCACTGTTACTTTAGCCAATGGATCTCAAACTAAAGCAAAAGGGGTTGGACAAGCAAATCCTCTACCCTCTGTCACTCTAGATTCCGTTCTTTATGTCCCTGACTGTCCTTTTAATCTTGCATCTGTTAGTCGTTTGACTCGTGCCCTCCATTGTGGGATTTATTTTATTGATGATTCTTTTATTATGCAGGACCGCAGTACGGGACAGACGATTGGAACAGGACTTGAATCAGAAGGCCTTTACTACCTTAACTCATTCAATTCCTCCAAGGCATGTCTAGTTACAGATCCTCCAGACCTAATTCACAGACGTTTAGGACATCCAAACTTATCCAAGCTTCAGAAGATGGTGCCTAGTTTGTCTAGTCTATCTACATTAGAGTGTGAGTCATGTCAACTTGGGAAACATACTCGAGCCTCCTTTCCTCGTAGTATTGAGAGTCATGCAGAGTCTGTTTTTTCTTTAGTTCATTCTGATATATGGGGTCCGAGTAGAGTCAGTTCAACCTTGGGATTTCGTTATTTTGTTAGTTTCATTGATGATCATTCAAGATGTACTTGGATTTTCTTAATGAAAGATCGTTCTGAGTTGTTTTCTATATTCCAGAATTTTTGTGCTGAAATTAAAAATCAATTTGGTGTTTCTATTCACACTTTTCGCAGTGATAATGCCTTAGAATATTTATCCTCTCAATTTCAGCAGTTTATGACCTCTCAAGGAATAATTCATCAGACCTCTTGTCCTTATACCCCTCAGCAAAATGGGGTTGCAGAGAGAAAGAATAGGCACATCATTGAGACTGCTCGCACACTTCTCATTGAATCTCATGTTCCGCTGCGTTTTTGGGGCGATGCAGTTCTCACAGCTTGTTATTTGGTTAATCGGATGCCTTCATCTCCCATCCAGAATCAGATCCCGCATTCGGTGTTGTTTCCTGAGTCACCCTTATACTCTCTTCCCCCTCGTGTTTTTGGGAGCACTTGTTTCGTACATAACTTAGCCCCAGGGAAAGATAAATTAGCTCCTCGTGCTCTCAAGTGTGTCTTCCTTGGTTATTCTCGTGTTCAGAAGGGATATCGTTGTTACTCACCTGATCTTCGTAAGTACCTTATGTCAGCAGACGTCACATTTTTTGAGTCCAAACCTTTCTTTACTTCTCCTGACCACCTTGATATATCTGAGGTCTTACCAATACCGNTGTTAGTTTATAGTAGCCAATTAGGAGTAAATAACCTTAACCTTAATCCTATATGTATTAGGAGTAGGGCATGTATTATCTATATATAGGGTTCATTGTATCATTGTATAAACAAGATATAATATATTATTTTCTCCCGTGCTTTCTCACAATGTCAAAATCACAGAAATATTTCGGTGTAAGCTCATTTTTTCTTTCTCAATATTATTGAAGTTTTTCATATCTTTACTCCAGAGGTACAGATAATGGAGAAACAAGTATATAATATGGGTCGAATGCAGTATGACTAAGGGTGTTCATGGTTCGGTTTGGGTTGGTTTTTTCCTAAAAGGAAACCAAACCAAGTAAGTCGGTTCTTCAAATATTGGAACCAAACCAATTAAGTCGGTTTTTTATCGATTCGATTTTTGTCGGTTTTTTCGATTTTTCAGTTATTTATCGGGTTTTTTCTTAAATATGAGACATACACTACCATACACATATTTCGGTGACTACATTTTCAACGTAACACTATCAAACTAATTGCTCTTTGAGAAATCTATCATTGAACCAAGATATATTGATGAATAATTTAAGTGCTCAATTAAAAATTTATTATTTTAAACATGAAATAAATTCTTGTACTTAGCAAAAGAAAACTACCAATCAAACTAGAATGTAAAGGCAAAGAATTAGATTATTATAATAGCAAAGAGCTAGACTAAAAATACAAATGACTAATATGTACCATAAAATTTTAGAAACTTTATATAAAAATATACACATATATAGGTGTAATAATAAATTTAAATAGCTACTTTTATAGTCAGTTTAGTTCTTCTTTTTTCGGTTATTTTTTGATTAAAACCAAAACCAAACCAAATTTGACCGGTTTTTAAAATTCAAAACCTAAAAAGTATCGATTTGGTTCGGTTTTTCGGGTTTTTTATGAACACCCCTACGTATGACCACTGAGAATCTGAGATGGGAAGAGGGAATCCTTTTAACATGTCGTCTATTGTAGGAAAATAAATGACAGGTTTCTTTTTCAACATGCTTACCTTGGCTGCCTGAATTTCCAGATCATCAACCATGATCCTTGTTGACAGGGGTCTTAAAAGGCAGACGAAGAATAAATCGGACTTTTCAAAAGCTACATTGTGAGCATGCCTGAAGAAGAACAGATGGTAAATTGAATAATGGTCTCTACTTGGGAGATGGTAAAATGAACAAATAGTATTGAATGCAATCACCATTTTCACATGCTATAATGTGTCACTTAAATAACATATCAGAGAGCTAAAAGCCAAATTCATTATCAAGGATAGTTCTATAGCTTTTCTAACAAAATGTCTGTATCGGATTCACATCTTTTCCACAAATGCCTCACCAGAAGCAAGAAGTGAAAGAGACGGTGAATGAAGTTCCGAAGATACTATGTATTGGACCAAATCTTTTGCTTGGATAATTTAGCTTTTATGTTTTTTGTTCTTTCTAGTTCTTTTCTGCTATCTGGTAGAAACACAAAAAGTAGCCACTTTTCATAAAGATAGAATCCATCCACATTTGAAGAGACAAACATTTTCTCACCTGAAAGCGATAACCTCCACAAATTCAGTATCGATCTGGAAAGATTAGAAACGAATGTTATGGCAGCTCTAGATTGCATATTTATAGGGGAAATATGTTCCTATGAATATCTTACCCCAGTCTCCTCCTTCACTTCTCTCACGACTCCTGTAAAGATTTCCTCTGACTGATATTGGCATTAAAAGTTAGAACGAGTTTAGTGATTGAAGTGAAGATTTCATGTTTGCACAAAACTGTAACCAGAACATACCTCAAGAATGAAGCCAGTTGGTATTTTCCATAGACCTGAAAGAGCGGGTGCAGAATGTTTCTCTTGTACAACAAGCACCTAAAGCAGTCATTTCTTGAGGTCAAGGGACTACAGAAGATATATATGTAATATTATGGCATGCTATATATAGTAGCTAGGAGTGTCTTTTTAACAGATATATGTACCTCATTTTTGTCATTGACCACAAAACCCCCAACTCCAACTTGATGAGATGCATTAGAAGGAAGCATGCACGGATCATCGGGAAGCCAATATGTCATCATGAGATATCCTCTTTCCGCGTGATGGTATTGAAATCCTTCCTGTGAAATTTGTTACCTTAGAGTTTGACTTTGCAGGAAGAGTTAGCATCAGAAACTAAAGGATCATGCTGTATACTTTATTCTTCAGATACTAAAACCAAAAATATTTGAAGAATAAAGTTTAGTACCAATGATAGTCAATACCTTTACTGCTACAGGAACAAGATCACATTTCTCAACTGGTAATTTAAGCCAAATTCCTTTCTTCCCCTGCAGTGTGCAACATCAATTAGAAACTAAGGGTTCTATATATATATATATATATATATATATATATATATATATATATATATATATATCTGAAGAAACACTCAGACTGGTGGCAGGTGGGTTGTTCTACAATCACAAGTGAAAAATGAAAATGCAATGGATTCCTCTACATTATCAGTGTGGAATTCTCAGAAAGTGGTTACTACAATATTTATTCCTAGTTAGGAAGAAGTACCTTCATTTTCCAGTGGGAGAGAGATGCGCGAAGTACAGATGCAAATATATTGGGATTGGATGGGAGTGTTTGAGGATTAATGAGTACTCCTCCATATTCATCATCAGAAGCATCAAGCATAGTGGTTGTAGAACAACCCACTGGAAAATCAAGCTTAATTCCTGAACAGTTTGTACCATTTATCTGACAAGAAAATGTGTCTACTACAATATTCTCTTTGCTAGTGGAGCTTGCAGCATCATAAGAAGCCTTGAGTACAACACCTGGATGTAAAACAGGCAAAAGCCAATATGAATGTCACAAGAATGTAAGAAATGTTATCATCTACTTTTAGTATTACTGTAAGAAATCTTATCATCTCAGATGTAGCCACTAATGAAACAGCATGTATTTCTCTAAGCTATAGATACTTTGTACTGCCTCATGGTAGATTGTTCTACTTTAAGTTCATGCTCAATGACCTGGAGCCTAACAACAACTAACCCTCAATCCCTTGAGGTTGTCGATATGAATCCTTATTGTCCATGTCGCTCCGTTTAAGCAAGTATAAGTATATTATTATATGTAATAACAAATAATAAGAAGAAAAAGATATAGTATCTCTAGCATTAGAAGTTCTCTCCATTTTCTGCTGCTCCAAAAGATAGTAATAAAACCTCAAAAGGGCAAAGACAACCCAAAAATGAAAAAGGCTTGGTATGACACAAGCATAAGATTTTCTCAGATAGATCCTGTTATTTATTAAGCTTAAAAATGCACACTAGGCTTATGTTGCTCGTGTCAGAGGATCGCACCCGGCAACGTTTTTGAAGAGTTTAGCAACATAGCACAAGACATTAAAAGGACCTTGCAAGAAAAACGTATGCATTTGTTTAACCATCTTTAGTGCAAATTAGCTCATAAGACTGTTGAACTGCGTTGGGTGGGGGGGGGGGGGGGGGGGGGCAATGATCTTCTGATTAAACTACGGAAAACCCAAAAATTTAAAGAGAACATACAATAATGTACACGAAAAGAGAAAATTAAAATGAAAAACAACAAAAACACCATGTTTAAAACTTCTCATTTTCCTATATTAGAAAATTACCTCTGCAAGAACAAAACTTGTGAGTCCCATTGAGACCAAACATTAGCTTTGTATCAAGAAATGAGCTTGATTTCTTCAACTTTGTACCAACTAACTTAGATAAAGACAAGAACTTGAAATTAACCAATTTCAACTCCATTCTTTTTATACACTACAAAAACAAAGCCTTTTTCTCGTCGTTTAAACTAAATTCCAGAGAGCTCAGTCCACTGAGAAAAACAACTGTTTTTACTCAATAAATACCCAAAAATTATTGTATCATCTGTGATCTCAAAATCTGGAAACTTTTGGTCAAAAAACCTGCAGACACCTTTTTTGTAAACTAAAAACAAGAATATCTTGAGCATATTCTACCCATCGGAGAGTACGAAAAAGATTCAAAACTGAAGAATAAAAATGTAGAAACGGATTTGTTGTTAAAGTAATATGGTTAAGAAATGATATTTTATAGGAAAAAGTTAAGGTAGAGGGTCTTAGGTTGGCAAAAGTTGTGGTGTAAAATGGAAGCTTGAATGAGAAAGTATAATGAAACGACAAACAAGGTGGAAAATCAAATGGAAATATCTTCGGCTAATTACGAGGGAAGCAGAAATATATGAAGTCACTGTAGAGAAGGAGAGGAAACAGGGTAAGAACAAGAACTGAAACACCATAAATATATTTTTTTTCTAAAACAATGCTAGATTACAATCTCAAGTCATTTAAAGGACCCGTTTGGCCATAAATTTTGCCAAAATAAACTTGGGTTTTATTTGGCAAATACATATTTGGTCATAAATTTTGCCTATATTTTGGAAAAATCCCAAAACCAGCTCAATAGCTGATTTTGGGCCAAATCTCTCATAATACATGTTTTTCCAAAATAAATTTGGAAAATATGTTTTGAAAATGTATCTCCAAACACATTTTCATTTTCAAGCCAAACTTTTCCCAAAATAGATTTTTCAAAATAAATTTGGAAATTATGGCCAAAACGCTAGCTTAGTCGCTCCGTTTCAACTTATATGACGAATTCTGATTAGTCACACAATTAAAAAAATGTTTGAGATTTAAACTAAATGTAGAAATATTTCGAATATATGTTTAAAAACGTTGTTGTTGTCTTGAACATGTCATATTATTGCATAAAAAAGAGTCACTAAGGTTCAAATGAAAAGTTAAAAGTAAAGAGTTCTTGCATAAAATAAAATGAAGCGAGCAAAATAACAGTGGTGATAAAAAAAGGAATTTAGTAAGTAAATTTGATTTTTCATTATTCAATACTCTCTCCGGTCCAAAATAAGTGATTTTTTTGGTTGTTTTCACACAGATTAAGAAATTCATCTTTTAACATTATTTAGCAATGAAATTGACCATATTAATCTTTACTATCTCACATAAATACTCCTAACACATACTCCAATACTATTTACTCCAAGGGCAATCTAGGAAAAATAATAATTAATTCATTCTTGAAATCTGAAAAAATCACTTATTTTGGACCATAAAAAAAAGTCAAAAATTACTTATTTTGAAGCGGAGGGTGTATTAGTCATTATGTCAACAAAAAGCAAAACATATGAAGTACTCCAAAAATAAGTGTTGGCATAATTTTGGCCTTGATATAATAGTATGTCCAAATTTATTGCATAGTTTAACTGGCTTGGAACTTAATTTTAAAACTTTGGTTTCTTTTCAAAAAATTAATAATATAATACACTTCGTTTACGGTTTTGTATTTGGGATATGTGAGCTACTTTACTTGGATAGTGTAACAGCACGTGACTTCTAATTATCTGGCCGGAACTAATGGAGCTTTGTATTTTTTATTTTTTATTTTTTATTTCTTATTTAATTAAAGCAAATTAAATATTCTTTATCCTTTGTTAACATTATTTATCCTTGGTGTTAAATGCAAATATCCAAAAGTTAACATTATTAAGCCTATGTTAAGATTTTTATAGGAAAAGAGATACTTTTATTTTCTCTAGTGATATAATGAGAGGTCTGAATAAAATTAGTGAAGTCAATCTACGAAACGTTAAATTAATTAAAATAGCATTAATGAAGCTCAAGTTGCGAAGAAGTATCTACTTTACTAAAAGAAATTAAGAGGAACTTCATTAATTGAAGAATTAAGGAAAAAGAAGAAAACCCCTACAGCCTAAGCATAAGATCGTATTATTATTATTTCTCATTTTTTGAATGTTATTAAGTAGAACCGTCAATATGGGCTTGGTCAGTCGTGATTTAGTAGGGTTGTGCTAGAATTTTTGGAACTCATTTAAAAATGAGGTTTTTAAGCCCGCCCGAGTAAACACGTGGCTCATGAAGCTTGACTGAGGCTAGGCTGGGTCTGCCCGTGGACCTAATAAAAATATTTATAAAATATAAAAAAGTATATGATATTGTAGCATCGGAATCATTATTTAGCATTGGTGGGCGCATTCTTACCAAGTACTTAAAGGTGCATCTATCACAAAAATGTCCAAACACTTGTTACTATGCGTGCAAATCAGGGGGGAAGTGCACGGTTAGCCACTAATAACACATGTATTTACTTTTAAGCCACTGTTTAAAATGTCTTTAGTCTTTAGCCGCTGCTTTAATAAACTTTAACTGCCCGGACGAAAATACCCTTCTGCTCATGTCCTTAACTTTTGAATTTAACTTCAGGACTACAAGTACTTAACTTTTGAACTTGTAACTCTAAGTTCAGGACTTCAGGACTACATGTCCTTAACTTTTGAACTTAACTTCAGGACTTCAGGACTACATGTCCTTAACTTTTGGGAAGGAATTGCATTTCCTGTTTACTCATCACTCTTTTTCTTATTTTCACAACTTTTAGATCTAAAAATAAATTCAAGGAGCTAAGAGCAAATAAACCCTATTACATTAGACTCACTAGAAAGAAAAATAATCAGCACACAGATTCTGCACAAGAGAAATGGCATAAGCATAATAGCTTCAACGTCAACCAAATTTTAAACAAAAAGTAGAGACGAATCTGAAATCTTCACAAAAGCTCCCATAAAACTTCATATCCGAAAAAAGTCCACTGAGGTCCATTTCTAACATGCTTCGACATAGCAGTGATTTGTACCAGGAGAACACCAGAGAATACTAAGTCTTTATGTTTCGGGGGAAAATTTTTGAGGTAATTAATGAAATGAATGCATCGCCGTATTTCCATTTGGGAAGGAAAGGGTAACACTGTCTTTTCATATTAATTTTAATAGACTAATGTCTACTTTTTCTCAGTATTAAAAATACTGGATAAAAAGTAAATACCACTTTAAAAAGTGACTACCCCATACAATTTTTACTGTAAAAATTGCGCGGGGCACCCTATTTGGTTGCCCCACCCGCTTTTTTAAAAACTTTTAATTTGTACCCACTTTTTAAATAACTTCAGCTCCCCTTTCCCTCGTTGAGCTGAAGTTCACCAGTTAAGCTGAAGTTCACCAGTTATAAAGACAAAACATCAGCATACGGGAACTTAGCCCCGTATACTGAACTTTTTGTCTTTATAACTGGGGAACTTCAGCCCCGTATGCTGAAGTTCCCCATTTACAAAGACAAAAACTTCAGCTCTAGAGCTGAAGTTTTCCAGTGTAACTGGGGGAACTTCAGCCCCGTATGCTGAAGTTTTTGTCTTTATAACTGGGGAACTTCAACCCCGTATGCTGAAGTTCCCCATTTACAAAGACAAAAACTTCAGCTCTAGAGCTGAAGTTCCCCATTTACTAGAACTGAAGAACTTTAGCTCTCGCAAGCTACTTCAGGCCCGTCTACTAGAATGCTGAAATTTTGCGTGATTGCCTTTGTTACTTCAGCCCCGTATGCTGAAGTTATACACAAAAGGGGGTACGGATGTAATTTTTTTTACAAAACGGATATAAATTAAAACGTGGCACAAAAAGTAAGAACAGATACAAAAGCCCCCATAATTTTTACTGCAAATCACCCCATCGGCCAAACCCATATCGAGTAGGCAACAAAAAAGTAGGCCCAAAGCCCACTTATATTTAGTTTGGAAAAGAAAGAGACAGGGAACAAATAAGCACGTGATTATATTTTTCTGCAGTTGTGTTTGATTTAAATTTTATTTTCAATTTTAAAAATATAATGGAAAATAGAGAAAAGCTTATACCTAAAGACAAAAAATTTTGAAATACTATTTTAACTTACATGACCAGCTCTTTCCAAAGGAACAAAGCATTAGGTGATAAGATTTACCTTGTTACCGAAATTAACAAAAATATGTTGATTCTTAAGGACTACGTTTTCATCCTTTTAATAATTACTAGTATAGTACCCGTGTGATGTGCGGAAAGTGTTACAGAAAAAAATCATAAAATAATATTGCCTTACTTTTAGCTAATTGTAAATTTTACGGACGTATTCCAATAAAGACAATTGGTACAATGACAAATTTAAAGTTCTTGCTTTTACGTATATTATTAGTACTTGTCGAGGGTTTTTCGGAGACAACTTCTCTATCTCTATAAGGTAAGGGTAAGGTCCGCATACACTTTATCCTCTTCAGACCCTATAATGTAATATTATACTGAATATATTATGGTTGTAAGTACATGCATAATTCATGTGCAATTAAAAAAAAACAAAATTGAAAGTTGAAGCTATAATTTCATAGTTATAATTGCGTTCATCATAGTAAAGCATAATTAGCTTAACATGACTGTAACTGAAAACTTTATTTAAAGCATAATAGTTGTAATATGGATTGCGTTCATCATGGAAAACTCGCACGAGTTTTGATCATATATCTTTAACACATTCTTTCACATCTCAATAAAGTTACAAGCTGCATAATAAACTTGATTAGACGTACATACAAAAAACACACATAAATTTTACCCATATAAATTTTTTGTTATTGTAGAATGATAGTAAAGCTTGGAGCATTTTAATGGGTGAAAAGGTGATTATCCCAACAAAATGCTAATGTGAAAAAAAGGAACATAAAACTTGCATCTTCTCGATTTCAAACATAGATTTTTCGAGTATTTTTTAATAAAATTTACACATTTAAAACCTACATAAAAAATACTATAAGTCTGCACAATTAATAATTCACAATATATGACGGAATTGAAGAAAATTATAATCAAAGAAAGTGTTGTTAGACTCACAAATAGGTCAATCTTTATATAAGTCGGGACGGAGAGAGTAGCTAAACTTTAATTTAGTATACTAAACCAACGTGATTCTTTTCTTCGTCATATGAAGTATTTTCCTTTTTCTGTAATAGAAAATCTTGATCTTCTTTATTAAATGGTTTGACTTTATTGATAGTGATAATCCCCTATAGCGCATAAAATTAACCAAAAACGAAAAAATTAGTTTATATATAAGAAGAAGGAAGAATCCACAAAATGCGGTTAAAATACGAGGAGATTCGAAGCCAAAACACTTTAGTAAACATATAAGAATTTGGGCAACATCTCGCTGCAAAAACAGTAATATTTTTTTATAAACAAAATTTAAAACGTAAAGAAGGTGAAGAAGTTTACAAATAAAATAAAATAAATAAATCTCCCTTACTCAAATCAATGTGCTTGCTTTCAATGTAGAGGCTGGAGAGTTCTCGTAATTAGAACCTTGGTTGTTCCACGTTCCCTTACCCATATCAGCCCCTTCTTCTATCCTACTCAAAGCACATAGTACTATTTTTTCTCTATCATGACACTTATCCTCTAATTAAGAAATCGGTGGAGATAAAATGGAAGGGTTCGTTGTAAATGTGTTTATAAATATGACAATTATTTAATATTTGATCTCTCATTTTTTTGTCGTGTAATGTCCTATATTTCAGTATGCAGGTGGTTGTGTGGACGTGCAAGCCGAATGGGGGATGGGAAGTGTCACGATCCAAACCCTAACTTTTCGTGATGACTCTTATTTATGGTACTATGCAAGCCAAAATATTTAAAATATTTTTAATATGTAACAGGAAAAAAATAAATCGAGAAATTCTAAATAGGCAAAGTTTTCATAAATAGGGGTAAAACCCCAAACACAAGTGCGGAAATTAGCTCCCAAAATCAAGGTGTCACAGAGCCCATGAGTATCTATACACAACCAGTCTAGAAATGAAACGTTTGTAACAGTCGGATCCAAATACAATGAAAGAAAGGATAATGAAGGAGAAACAAGGACTGCGAACGCCAGGCAACTACCTCGATATCTCCAACGGTCAGCTACGTGAAATATCAACGCTCTCCGCGTCCAAAAGCTCCTGGATTTGCACACGAAGTACAAGGTGTAGCATGATACAACCAACTCAGTAAGTAACAATAATAAATAAGGAACTGAAAGATAGTGACGAGCTACACATTTATAACTCATTTTCAGTAGTCTCAACAAGGAAAATATACATGCTTTTAAATCCAGCAAATTAAGTCAAATCAGTTTATTCATGCCAAATTCAAGTAGAAACCAGATAAAAATATTTTTCAGAAGTTTTTAAAACAGTGATATATGACAACTATGTGCAACAACAATGAGATCATTTACAGATTCTCAGACAACAATCACTCAGTCCTCCCATTCACTCCAACCTCACAATCACTCATTCCTCACAGTCACTCAGCACTCGGCACTCGGCACTCGGCACTCGCACTCAATAGGTACCCACGCTCACTGGGGTGTGTACAGACTCTGGAGGGGATCCTTCAGCCCAAGCGCTATATCAAGCCAATCATGGCATAAATCAATGAAACATGCTGCAACATGCAACCCGATCCCATAAATATCCTCACAGTCAGGCCCTCGGCCTCACTCAGTCACCAATCTCTCCAGTCTCTCGAGCTCTCAGAAATTAGGAAAAATCAACCCAGACAACAATAATATGATGTATCAACAAGAATAATAGAGACTAAGATATGATATGCGAATGAAAACTGAGACTGAGTATAAATATCATTTTGCAGGTAATTCAATACAGCATCTATGGGTCCCAACAGTACCAACACATAGCCTAAACATGGTTTCTAACATGATTCACAATCAAATTTCTATAACACATGAAGAGCATATAGCTAACAACAAGTTTATTCACCTTTTCAGTTTCACAGAATGGACCAAGTCACATTTCCCACGGTGCATGCCCATACGCCCACCACCTAGAATGAGTGTCACCTCCAAAACAATAATATAACACAAAAATTTGGGGTTTCATACCATCAAGACTAGATTAAAAACTATTACTTACATCAATCCGATCAAAAACTCTACTCTAAAATGCCCTTGCCTCGCAAATCGGCCTCCAAATGTCCCGAATCTAGCCACAAGCAGTGCAATACAATCAATACGGGCTAAAGTAATCAATTCCATAAGAAAAATATGAAATTATAAGCCAAAATCCGAAATTGGCTCAAACCCGGCCCCTGGACGTAAAACCCGAAACCCATTCACTCACGAGTCTAACCATACCAAATTTATCAAAACCCGAAACCAAATGGCCATTCAAATCCGCAAAATTAACTCTCCAAATCCCTAGCCTCAAACCCCTAGGTTTCACCTCAAAAACACACCAATTAGGTGAAAAATCCGTGGGAAAACATAATTATTGAAGAAAAATGGACACAAGGAGCTTACCTAAGAATCTCTTAAAAAACCCTCTCAAAAACCTCCAAAATCCGAGCTCAAAGTATTAGAAATGGTGAAAAATCTCGGAACCTCATATTTATATGTTCTTCTCAGGTCTTCCGCACCTGCGGCCCAAAACCCGCTCCTGCAGGTTCGCTTCTGCGAGGAAAAATCTGCTTTTGCGGAAACTACTAACATCTCCAGCTACCGCACTTGCGCTCCCCTATCCGCTTATGCGGAAGCGCTTCTGCGCAACATGCCCGCATCTGCGGCATCACAGGTGCGGAAGGAACCTCGCACCTGCGGCCACTGCCAAACTTCCCCTATTCGCTTTTGCAGGCTCCTTCCCGATTCTACGGGATCGCACCTGCGATAAGACATCCGCAGGTGAGATTACACCAGCTGAGTCCAAACTTCAGCAATTCCTCAACTCAAACTCCAAGTCCGTTAACCACCCAAAATCAACCCGAGGCCCCCGGGACCTGAACCAAACATACCATTAAGTCCCAAAATATCATACGAACTTAGTCGAATCCTCAAACCATCTCAAACAACATCAAAAACACGAATTGCACATAGATTCAAGCCTAATGAAATTTGAAATTTCTAAATTCTACAAACGACTCCGAAACCTATCAAACCACGTCCGATTGACCTCAAATTTTTCACACAAGTCAAAAATGACACCACAAACCTACTCCAACTTCCGGAATCAGGATGCGACCCCGATATCAAAAAGTCCACTCTCGGTCAAACCTTCCAAAATTACTTTCGCCATTTCAAGCTGAATTCTACTACGAACCTCCAAATCACAATCTGACACGCTCCTAAGTCTAGAATCACCAAACGGAACCATCAAAATTCAAATCCGAGGTCGTTTACACATAAGTCGACATCCGATCGACTTTTCCAACTTAAGCTTCCAATTAAGAGACTAAGTGTCTCAATGCACTCTGAATTCTCTCCGGACCCAAACCAGCTAACCCAATAAGTCATAAAACAATAGTGAAGCACAAAAATGAGCAAAAAAAGGGGAACAGGGCTAGAACTATCGAAACGACCGGCCGGGTCGTTACATCCTCCCCCTCTTAAACAAATGTTCGTCCGCGAACGGGTCTAGAACCTAGAGTCTCAAATAGGTGTGGAAATTTGCTCCGCATCTCCCGCTCGGTCTCCCACGTAGCCTCCTCAATTGGATGACCTCTCCCATGCACCTTCACTGAAGCTATATCCTTTGACCTCAACTTCCGAACCTGCAACCTAGAATAGCCATCGGCTCCACATCATAAGTCAAATCACCATCCAATTGAACCGTGCTGAAATCCGAAATATTAGACAGATCGCTAACATACTTTCGGAGCATAGAAACATGAAATACTGGATGCACACTCGACAAGCTAGGTGGCAAGGTAAGCTTGTAAGCCATCTCCCCAATCCTCTGAAGTACCTCAAATGACCCAATGAACTAAGGGCTTAACTTACCCTTCTTCCCGAACCTCATAAAACCCTTCATGGGTGAATTCTTCAGCAAAACCTTCTCCCCAACCATGTAAGATGAATCACGGACCTTCCTATCCGCATAGCTCTTTTGTCTAGACTGCGTAGTGCGAAGCTGCTCCTGAATCAATTTAACCTTGTCCAATGCATCCTGAATCAAGTCTGTACCCAGAAGCCTAGCCTCACCGAGCTCAAACTAACCCACCGGAGATCTACACCGCCTCCCATACAAGGCTTCATACGGGGCCATCTGGATGCTCGACTGATAACTGTTGTTGTAAGCAAACTCCATGAGTGGCAGAAATTGGTCCCATGAACCCCCAAAATCAATGACACACGCACGTAGTATATCCTCCAATATCTGAATAGTGCGCTCAGACTGCCCGTCCATTTGAGGGTGAAATGTTGTACTGCCCAACTCTCGCTGCACGGCTCTCCAAAACTGCGATGTAAACAACATCACATACATATCACCCTGACGAAGCTTCTCAAACTTCCTACGCAGATCCTCTCTGCGGGACTAAGGCACGAACATATCCAGGAAGAGAATGGAGAACCCCTGTCACGTAACTGGTGCTGCGCCGACCGACCTACGCCTCTCATAAGCCTCCCACCAACTGATGGCAGCCCCGGAGAACTGAAAAGTAGTGAATGATACCCTACTAGTCTCCAACTGACACTTGTCCAAGAAACCCTGGGCGTCATCCGCCTCTGTGACACTGAAAGATAGAGCCTGGAGTCTCCCAAACCTCTCCAATCTCCACTGCTTATCATCAAACATAACAGGAACCACATGAGCCTGAGCTAACTGCAACCGGTTGGGCTCGTAGTGCCCCCGGTGTCTGGAGTCCCTGTATCACCAGTTCTGGTATGTGGGCAGCGGGAGTCTGAGTACCTCCCCCAACCTGAGAAGTGGATGCTGCAGCCGGAATAAAGACCGCTTGAGAAAGACTGGTGCACATGGTCAAAATCTGAGCTAAGGCCTCCTGAATGACTGGAATCACAATGGGCACGGGTGGTGCTTGAGTTCGTCCCACAGGCTCATCCACAACCGGAACCTGCTCCTGAACTGGGGCAACTGGTGGATCTGCAAGTGCGACCCTGGATGTTGTACGAGCTGCACCTCTGCCCCTACCGCGACCTCGGCCTCTCGCGACCCTGATTGGTGGTACTGGTGGTTGTCCGTCTTGTCCGGTAGTACGTGTCCTCACCATCTATGAGAAAATAGAACAACAGAAGTTTAGTTACCAGAATCAACAGATTCGCATGACAAGAATTCAAGAATGTGAAGTTTCCTAAGTGTTCGACGACTTCTCGAAGATAAGTACATACGTCTCCGTACCAATCCGCAAGGCTTTACTAAACCTGCTCATGACTCGTAAGACCTATGTAACCTGGGCTCTGATGCCAACTTGTCACGACCCAAACCCTAACCTGTCGTGATGGCGCTTATCGATGGTACTAGGCAAGCCGACATCCAAAATACTTTTAATATTTAACATAAAAATAAATAAATCAAAAAATTCTAAATAGGCAAAGTTTTCATAAACAGGGGTAAAACCCAAAACACAAGTGCGCAAGATAGCTCCCAAAATCAGGGTGTC
The DNA here is from genome assembly GCA_005239525.1 of Nicotiana knightiana. Classification (NCBI taxonomy): domain Eukaryota; kingdom Viridiplantae; phylum Streptophyta; class Magnoliopsida; order Solanales; family Solanaceae; genus Nicotiana; species Nicotiana knightiana. Next base: position 29,773 of record ML414274.1, on the reverse strand, counting down.
ACTGAGCCCATGAGCATCTATACACAACCAGCCTAGAAATGAAACGTTTATAACAGTCGGATCCAAATACAATGAAAGAAAGAATAAGGAAGGAGAAAAAAGGATTGTGAACGCCTGGCAGATACCGCGATATCTCCAACGGTTAGCTAAATGAAATATCAACACTCTTCGCGTCCAAAAACTCCTGGATCTACACACGAAGTGCAGGGTATAGCGTGAGTACCACTAACTCAGTAAGTAACAATAATAAATAAGGAGTTGAAAGATAGTGACGAGCTATACAATTATAACTCATTTTCAGTAGTCTCAACAAGGAAAATAGAAATGCTTTCAAATATGGAAAATTAAGTCAAATGAGTTTATTCACGCCAAATTCAAGTAGAAACCGGATAAAAATATTTTTAGAAGTTTTCAAAATAATGATATATGGAAACTATGTGCAACAACAATGAAATCATTTACAGCCTCTCAGGCAACAATCACTCAGTCCTCGCACCATGCCCGCACCTGCGCAACATGCCAGCATATGCGGAATCGCAGGTGCGAAAGGAACCTCGCACCTGCGGCCACTGCCAAACTTCCCCCTTATCGATTTTGAGGGATCCTTCCCGCTTTTGCAGGCTCGCACCTGCGATGAGAGTTCCGCAGGTGCGATTACACCAGCGGAGTCCAAACTTAAGCAATTCCTCAACTCAAACTCCAAGTCCGTTAACCACCCGAAATCAACCCGAGGCCCTCGGGACCTCTACCAAACATACCATTAAGTCTCAAAACATCATACGAACTTAGTTGAATCCTCAAATCACCTCAAACAACATCAAAAACACAAATTGCACACGGATTCAAGCCTAATGAACTTTGAAAATTTTAAATTCTACAAACGACGCCGAGACCTATCAAATCACGTCCGATTGACCTCAAATTTTGCACACAAGTCACAAATGACACCACGAACCTACTCCAATTTCCAGAATCGAAATCCGACCCGAATATCAAAAAGTCCACTCCTGGTCAAACTTTTCAAAATTCCAACTTTCGCCATTTCAAGCTGAATTCTACTACGGACCTCCAAATCACAATTCGGACACGCTCCTAAGTCCAGAATCACCCAACATAGCTAACGGAACCATCAAAATTCAAATCTGAGGTCGTTGACACATAAGTCGACATCCATTAGACTTTTCCAACTTAAGTTTCCAATTAAGAGACTAAGTATCTTAATTCACTCTGAATTCTCTCCGGACTTGAACCAACTAACCTGATAAGTCATAAAACTACAGTGAAGCACAAAAATGAGCAGAAAAGGGGAATGGGGCTAAAACTCTCGAAACAATCGGTCGGGTCGTTACAGGAAGTGGGTACATGATTTAGAGAATTAAATTAGGTTTTCCTCTATTTTGTTATTATTTGTTTCAGACTTTTTTTTTTATATATAATATAATAATATTTCCAACTCCAAAATTTTCGGAGCTTTATCCTAAAGGAGTTCCACTTGGCTTAATATGGTACATTTTCAAATCCTTTTAGTAATATATAAATATAGATTTTAATAATATATAGATATAATTTTTTTGTAAAATTAAAGTTTATTTTAGTGAAAGAATTACAAGAAAATACACACGACTTCACACCGGGACTTTTGCATCCGTATCACTTTTTGTGTCACGTTTTAACTTATACCCGCTTTGTAAAAAAATTGCATCTGTACTCGCTTTTGCGCATAACTTCAGCATGGGGCTGAAGTAGCAAAGGCAATCACGCAAAACTTCAGCATTCTAGTAGACGGGCCTGAAGTAGCTTGCGAACTTCAGATCTAGAGCTGAAGTTGTTGTCTTGTAACTGGGGAACTTCAGCATACGAGGCTGAAGTTCTCCAGTTATAAAAATAAAAACTTCAGCATACGGGGCTGAAGTTCCCCCAGTTTCAACTCTAGAGCTGAAGTTTTGTCTTTGTAACTGGGGAACTTCAGCATACGGGGCTGAAGTTCCCCAGTTATAAAGACAAAAACTTCAGCATACTGGGCTGAAGTTCCCCAATTTACAAAGACAAAACTTTAGCTCTAGAGCTGAAGTTTTGTCTTTGTAATTGTCTTTATAACTTGGGAACTTCAGCTCTAAAGCTGGAGTTTGTAACTAGGAAACTTCAGCTCTAGAGCTGAAGTTTTGTCTTTGTAACTGGGGAACTTCAGCCCCGTATGCTAAAGTTTTGTCTTTATAACTGGCGAACTTCAGATTAACTGGTGAACTTCAGCTCAGCAAGGGAAAGGGAGCTGAAGTTATTTAAAAAGTGGGTACAAATTAAAAGTTTTTATAAAAGCGGGTATAAGTTAAATGGGGGCGACCAAATAGGGTGCCCCGCGCAATTTTTACCTTCACACCATAACAAAAAATGGCCCATGTTTTTAAGGTTTACCCATCCTAGCCCATATAGTACATATTTTGAAAGCACTAGCAAATTCAAAATATGTGTTCTTACAACCACTGCTTCTAAAAGCTATGGAATTAAATTTTTGTTCTTACAATATTGCTTTTGCTCTCTTCTTCTCACATCCTCGATATATGTTTCAAGGGACTGTATATTTTCTGCTTCTCCTCTTGTGTCACCTGGTTGCAATGTAAGAAAATTGAAGAGTAAAAGTCCACAATTGAAGACCATTCAAAGCTTTGCTTTCAAAAATATTTTTTTTTATTTTATTAGTTTTTTTGGGTTGGGTGTTGTTCCAATTGATTGAAAATATCAAAAGAAATTCAAAATTTAAATTTGAAGTGATTTGGAGTAGATTTGAGCAAGATTTGAATTAAATTTCAGAGAAGACGCAAGGAAGAAGACGAAGTCAGTTTTTTGTATAAGTATGTATAATCTTGTATAATAGTGTATATGAGTGTATAAACACATCTTATACACTTTTATGCACATTTATACAAGCGTATGTAGACGAACTTCTTCCACGATTTTCAGTTTCAATCTTGTTCAAAATCAGTCCAAATCTCCATGAAATGACTTCAAATTTTATATACAACCTCCTTATACTATTTCTAGCAAGTCTAAATAACACCCATTCCAAATTTCTCTCAAAATCAAATTCGGAATTTAAACTCACATGTTTAAATTTGTTAAAAATCTAATTTTCACCACCCAAATGAATTTTGTTTGTTGAACTAATATTTGAATCACAATTATTGATTCGAATATTAACTTAAATGCTTGAGGAATCCTTTTTAAAAATTAAATAGTAATTTTGAGAACTTATTGGAGTTGGATATTGAGTTTTAGCCTATTATTTTTGGACTAATTGATTGTAAATTAAAATATGAGCTATAAAATTGAAAAGCATGAATCCCACTTATTCTAATGTGAAATTTTCCCTATTTTAATTGAGATTATCAATTCGAGATACCTAATTGCAAATGATCATATTTCTCTGTAACTTTAATATCCTATTGTCCAATTCTCAGCTTTGTCACACTCCTGAAACAAAACAAATAGAGGTGTTTAAGAAGTTGGCCAAAGCCGTTTGTCTTTATCTTTTGTGCTCTCTTTTCTTCCTTTTAGCGAATATAATTTTTTAAATAATTTATCAGGTTGTCTTTTTCATTTTTAAATATTATTATGGACAAGAACTCGTACAAGTCCTCAAATGAGGCATCATCCCAATTGTTGAAACTAAAGATGTAGTTAAATGGTTTATTTGAATAGTTGTCTTATGTAATGTTATCTAAAGATGGTTAAATGATTTATTTAAATACAATAACAACAATAAGCCCATCTTAATCTCATACGAGATTTGGGGAAGATAGTGTATACGCGGTCTTACTCATACCAATATTTAAGTGATTTGTTTAAATATTTCTCTTATTAAGTGTTGTCGAAAGATGGTTAATGGTTTATGTGAATATTTGTTTTACACAATCAAAACATAATCACAATTCGGTAGTCAAAAGGTCATAATATAATTAAGTCACAATTTTACGAGTTGGAATATAGTGACCTTCCAATTTATTGTTCACTTCTGTTCTCTTTATTTCTTTGTTAACTATGTTAAACATAACTCTTTTACGCCATATCTTTAATTGAGAGATATTTGTTGCTCTTTAGGGAATTTCCTTTCCTTATAAGAAGTCCTACTCAAAGGACATTGATGGATTATTATACGCAGCAGAAGCAATTCCAGTATCAAAATCATATGTAATCTAGATAACTAATATAAACGGGATTTCACGGGTTACCTTTTGAAGCGTAAACATATATATTTTTTTGCGTGAGTCTTTAATTCCATAACTTCTCAATGGAATCTCCACCACCCGCACAATCGTGATCTTCGAACGTTCCACGGTCTTCTACTGTGTTACCCAAATAATATCCGGAAATAGCAATTTCGTGTGGGCGAAATTTCCAGGAAAATATGCTGAAAATTTCGGCCATCATGGCTGAAAATTTCGGCCATCTATCTCTCTCTTTTCTAGGTGGAAAACCTTATGTATTTATAGCACAAGTTTTAAGGGTTAAAACCCTTTTCCAAAACTTGTTGGGTTTTCTTTTCCACTCGAAAAAGGATTCCTTTATTTCTTATTATTTAGGCACAGTAGGGCCACATAATTTAATTGACAATGCTCCAATTATGGAATTAATTTCTAATTTTCGAAATTAATATCTACCATAATTAATTACGAATTATTCCACTAAAAATTCGTAATTGCACTCCTTATTCAATTTCGAAATTCATCCATTAGATCTTATTTAACTCCCCATGTTAAGATTCAGATACTAATCCATTAAATTAAATTACTGACAATTTAATTTATTGATTATTTCCTTTAGACTTTCGCTTAACTTATTTCATGTGTCGGATACAAAATTCACCGGCCGGGTTTACACATGAAAACTTATAAGCTTTCATAAAGGTGTATCATCAATCTCTAAACCGAGACATGGATCCCATCAACTAACTATTACTTCGCCAATGTACATTATTATTATCCAATTTACCAGGCATATTGACCCGCGAAAGAATCTCGCCTTTTAATAAATCAAAACAATAATAATATACACAACTAATAATAATTATATCAAGATTAAGAGTATAAGTACATTTAATGGTTAGAGAGTTTATTTTATTAAGTCAGTATAAAATATTTATCTCTACTTGGTCCGTTCAATACATACAAAATGTACTAGCACAAGAAGTTGGAATTAAACCATTCACATATCAAGATAAATTATATTTAATCTTGTGCTACAATCATCCATGATGGTTTGTCCAATTTCATCATTAGATTGTGAACTCAAACTTTATATTTATAAGAACCGATGATTTAATCTTTCGTGTATAAGCTAAACTTTATACACTAAATCATCTACTATATAAGTAAAGGACACAGACGAATATATGATCTATTTAAAACTTTATTAAAATTGAATAAACAATTGTTCCATAATAAAGATTATATCCAAATCAAACTCATGGTTAAGAGTATATATCCCAACAATCTCCCACTTAGACTTTTAACCATGACAATTATTGAATATACTATATCTAAACGCATGGTTAACCGTATATGCCCCAATAATCTCCCACTTAGACTTGTAACCATGCATCTACAACTTTCTCATGCATTCTTTTTACATGACTATTAAAAGTCTCCAAATAAGATTTTGTTAAAGAATCTTGCCAAGTTATTTCTGATACAATCTTTGTCCAATAGTGTTTTGTCGTAACTATCTAATTGTATTAAACTCTTCAGGGGTCCTGTTACTGAAACTATCCCAAGAGTGTATACCAAAGTATAATTTTCCTTAGTATTCTCCCACTACGACGAAGTACTACTAATATTACCTTCATTACCTTACTGCTTTGAAATATTAGCGACTTCTTACTATAGTTTTCACTGTTCAAACATCACTCCCACTTGATAAATGCATGTCTTTAACGTTCTCCCACTACTTAAATGCAATGGAATGTCAATCCTGACATGTGGGTTTTCGATGTTCTTGAACATCTAGTTATTTCTTTGCCCAGTTCCTGTAAAATTGATTTACTTCTAGGAATATGGTTTAAACAGTCCTTATCTAGAAAAATGCATTTGTTTTAACAATTGCCTTATTTTCTTTAGGACAATAAAATAAAACTCCATTCGTTTCCTTGGATATTCAATAAACATGCACCTATCCATTCTTAGTTCCAACTTACATATCCGCTTTCCCTTTCAACACATATGCGGGACAATCCTATATCTGAACATGCCATAGACTGAGCTTACATTCAGTCCACAGTTCTATAGATGTCCTAGGTACTAACTTTGAAGGAACTAATTCAGAATGTAATTTGCAGTTTCCAGGAAATATTCCAAAAACGAATAAGGCAAATCTGAATAACACATCATTAATCTATCCATGTTCAAAAAAGATTATTTCTTCTTTCTACTACACCACTCTATTATGGAGTTTACGGTGTAGTCAATTGAGATGTAATCCCTTATTCTGATAAGTAACAAAAGAACTCTTTAGAGAGGTGCTCGCCACTACAATCAAATTGCAGTAACTTAATATATTTCCTTGGTGCTTCTCCGTTCCAAGTCTTAAAACCCTTGAATTACTCAAATCATTAAGACTTACGGTGCATCAAATAAATATGTTAATATCTCTTACGAGTATGTTCATTTAACCATACAAATTAGAAGGGATTTATTCCAGCTTATCACTAGCTTTATTTCCTTTTGAAGGGAAACATCCTTTAGTCAAATTTCCTTCCAAACAGGATCCACAAGTTGGCAGTGCCTCTACTTTCAATGAACTTTTAAGGTCCATCTTTGACCAATTTGATATCCTTTCCAGATTAATATGATTTAGACAAAGGTGCGCAGATAAGTTTTGCGCAATTACGAAGAACATATTCTCTTATGAGATGGACTAATATTGTTCTGTTCAGGAGAGACATTAATATACAATAATAAGGTCATGCATTCATGTATCACAAGAGATAAAATGTTTATCAAGCTCAATAACTCAAGAGTTATTCGAAACTTAAAACAAATATCCATCTCTTATTTTACCCAGAAACGAGAATTAAATTCCTTCTAACAAAAGGTACAAATATTGCATCCTTTAAATTAATGTCTTTTCACTTCCAAAAGAAAATTTTAACAATTAATTAGACAAATTGCATAAAGTCATAGTGGGGTTGAGATAAAACATTAAATAGATCATAATAAGTCAAAACACTGAATAATAAAATTCAGACTGCATTCAATATTTATATACATACATGCATCTCAAATAATAAATTTCGATGGGAAAAGAATCATTCATGCAAAGCATATTATATAACACATATACAATCCAGAAAGAAACAGAACCAGCTCAGATGGAGCTTACTATTATTTTCAGACAATTGTATATAACCATTTAATACTAAAATCTTAAACACACTACATATATATATGTAATCATGCATCATGAATAGAAAATTTTGATGGGAAAAGAACTACTCATGCAACATACATATGTAATGTCATATTGTTCACTCAAATAAATTAAAAAAGACCCAACTCTGATGGAGAGTATACTGTTAATTTAAGTTAAGTGAACATCATTTTTAATAGCTCTAGTTCCATTGATCCAATATATATACTCAGATGGAGAGTAAGTACATGATATCAATTACTAGTATTTCACCTAGTGAGCTTACAATAAATTTATCCGATATGGAGGAAGACCTAAAGTCAACGCATAAATTTATTACTCACTTGAAATTAATTGTGGAAGACCATAGAAATATATTTCTACCACCACATAATCATGATTTTATTTTAGTTACAAAATTGATTCAACCCTTTAACTCAGATAGAGAGTTAATTCAAGTTATCAATAACTAGTAACTATATCTAGTGGGTTCATAATAAATTTATCCAATATGGAGGAAGACCTAACGTCAACGCATAAATTTATTATCTCACTATAAATAAAAAATGGTGACCATAGGGGTTAATTCCTATCACCACTTTATCACAACCACAAATTTTTTTCTGAGGATTAAGTTCCATAACTAAAAAATACTCAAAACGCCATTTAAACAGTCTTAAAACGCTAGAATTAACGTTTATCACTGCATAGCGGTGAATATTGTTCACTGGGATATTTCTGGTAAAACATTTTAGATTAATCGGAGATTGTTAACATCACAATCTCCAAAAATTCCAACCAAATTTGAAAAATTACCATTTCAAGCATTTTTTTAAGAATTTAAAATATGACCTACATTCTTATCATATACCAATTCATGTCAAATCAACATGTTTTATCATGTTCCAGATTAGACATAAATAAAATGATAGAAAGAATGACTTTTCGTATGTAAATCACATTTTAATCCGTCAAAACTTCCAAAAAACACATCTAAACGATCTCGAACCATCGAAATATGATGTGATTCACTGTATAGCAGTGTGTTCTTCTTAACTGATCGTTCCCAATGATCCTACCGAATTTCAGGTCATTCGGAGATCGTGATAATTCACGATCGCCAAAAACTAGACCAAATTCAAATAAATTATTTTTGCCATATTTAGGATTAAACTCATGTGATTTGCATTCTTGATATATATCATATCAAGTTAAATCATCATGTTTCAGATTTAACACAAATATAACTGATATATAAAGAATAACTTTTCATATTTATAACAGATTCAATTTAATAAACTGCTTGCAAACCCATTTAAACGACCTCAAAATGCCGAAAAACAGCATGATTCACTGCATAGCAGTGAGTTTTTCTTACTAGATTGTTTTCGATGAACCTACCAAGTTTCAGGTCAATTAGAGTTCGTCTAATTCATGACCACCAACATGTATCCAACTCGGAGAATAACGGTTTTAAACAGTTTCATGAACTAAAATAAATATGATATCTATTTCATTCTCCTTGTAATTATACTATGAGCTCAAGGCATATATATTATGTTCTTCCTATTTCTAGGATACATAATATCTCCTTTTACATAAATTATCCTTTTATTAAATATACAAGAACCTAAGATATTATATTTTCTCCCATTCGGCGAAAAACTTAATATCTCTTTTCATGGGTGGAGTTGGTCTCACTAGTACCCAAAGATAAAACTATTTTTCTAGTTAAGAACCTCCACCACTAATGTAGATTTATCAAGGATAATTTTCACATGGTACATTAAGCACATTTTAATGACTCAAATAAATAGACCATTTTGTGGATCCTACTTATTAATCATAATGCTCAATCCATGAATAGACACAATTTCACATGTACAAATTTATTAAGAATTTTCATGAGTTCAAATAAACAAACCACTTTAGTGGTAACTATTTATTACTCTTAAAATTCTCAATTTACAAGTGAAATTACATATAGCTCATAAAATTATTTTATGGCAGAATATGGACCATAATTTAAGAGTTATATCAATAATGCGAAAACCATACGAAATACCGTCATATTTCACTTAATTACAACCTCCAACCAGCGAACAAAAATCTTCATCGAAAATCCAAAACTAGTAATTACGTAGGGCATGAAAACATAAATTAAAATTTGAGAAATTTTTCTTTATGCACAAATATGTCAAACGCTACAATCATTAGTCATCCAGGATATCAAATAGAGGATTTCACTTTCTTACAAAATAATTATATCATCATGCAATATCAATTATACCTTGTAAGACCTAGTCAATAGAATCCTACACCTCTATTATTGAATTTAATGCAACAACAATACGTCTATTTGCTAATAGCCAATGTGAAAACCTATTATATGACCAATATTTAATCATGGGGACCATGGGGAGTCACCGCCACCACCATAGAATTAAAAGCGAATTAAAATTATTAAGAAATAATTTCTAGAAAATAGAAAAACGCCCAAAACATGGTCCAAACGACCTCAAAACGCCGAAAAACACCATGATTCACTGCTAAGGCTATATGTTTTTCCTACCACGTCGTTTCTGATGGACCCACCAAATTTCAGCTCAATCGGAGTCCGTCAAGTTCGCTGACCTCCGAAAATACCGGCTATTCGGTCAAAAACAGGTTTTGCGTTTTTTTAGGGTTTACCCCAAAAAATTCATATAATCTCAATCAAATATCAATAAGAAAACAGATATCTCATGATTGCAAGAGTACCCCAAAATTTTTGCACAGTTAATCCACAAAACAGCAATGCAGTTTTTCAGAAAATCACATATATATGTAATTCAAAAAACACACATAAACACGTTATTCTTGTTTCATGAAAAATTTTAGTTATCTAATCAGATGTGAGTGGGATCTGATAACAATTGATGGATTATTATACATAGTGTAAGCAATCGCAGTATCAAAATCACATGTAATCTAGACAACTAACATAAACGGGGTTTCACGGGTTACCTCTTGAAGCGTGAACATATCTGTTTTTCGCGTGAGTCTTCAATTTCATAACTTCTCAATGGAATCTCCACCACCCGCACAATCGTGATCCTCGAACGTTCCACGGTCTTCTACTGTGTTACTCAAATAATATCCGGAAATAGCAATTTCGTGTGGGCGAAATTTCTAGAAAAATATGCTGAAAATTTCGGCCACCATGGCTGAAAATTTCGGCCATCTATCTCTCTCTTTTCTAGGTGGAAACCTTATGTATTTATAGCACAAGTTTTAAGGATTAAAACCCTTCTGAGGAGAAGTGTTGCAACACTCCTTCACCTTGTCGAAACCTATCTACACCGGAGGTTGGTAAGAACTGAGGTTTTGAACCCTAACCTAAGTAGGCCTACCAACGAAGCAACAGGTACTTGATCGGGCGGGGGGCGGTTTGGTTTCAAGGCCCTCGCACCTGGAACGTACTGTTGTACATCGATGGATGAAACAATGGTTGAAATGGGTTTACTGGTATCACTCCGTAGCTATGTAAAACCTGTTGGATTTTCTTTTCCACCCGAAAAAGGATTCCTTTATTTCTTATTATTTAGGCACAGTAGGGACCATATAATTTAATTGACAAGGCTCAAATTATGGAATTAATTTCTAATTTTCGAAATTAATATCTACCTTAATTAATTACGAATTATTCCACTAAAAATTCGTGATTGCACTCCTTATTCAATTTCGATATTCATCCATTAAATCTTATTTAAATCCCCATGCTAAGATTCGGATACTAATGAATTAAATTAAATTACTGACAATTTAATTTATTGATTATTTCCTTTAGACTTTCGCTTAACTTATTTCATGTGTCGGATACAAAATTCATCGGCCGGGTTTACACATGAAAACTTTTAAGCTTTCATAAAAGTGTATCATCAATCTCTAAACCGAGACATGGATTCCATCAACTAACTATTACTTCGCCAATGTACATTATTATTATCCAATTTACCAGGCATATTGACCGCGAAAGAATCTCGCCTTTTAATAAATCAAAACAATAATAATATACACAAATAATAATAATTATATCAAGATTAAGAGTATACGTATATTTAATGGCTAGAGAGTTTAGTTTATTAAGTCAATATAAAATACTTATCTCTACTTGGTCCGTTCAGTACATACAAAATGTACTAGTACAAGAAGTTGGAATTAAACCATTCTCATAATCAAGATAAATTATATTTAATCTTGTGCTACAATCATCCATGATGGTTTGTCCAATTCCATCATTAGATTGTGAACTCAAACTTTATACTTATAAGAACCAATGATTTAATTTTCCGTGTATAAGCTAAACTCTATACACTAAATCATCTACTATATAAGTAAAGGACACAGACGAATATATGATCTATTTAAAACCTTACTAAAATTGAATAAACAATTATTCCATAATAAATACTATATCCAAACCAAACTCATGTTAATAGTATATATCCCAACAAACATAACAAAGCCAATTAATTAAGCGAAACATTAATAAATCCAATTAGATCGAAATAACAAAGTGTCATGCGAAAACCTATCGAAACAAACTTTTAACATCATAAATCAAACAACAAAGAAATTATACTAAAATGCATAATATTTTAATATAATTTGATCAAGTCATGACCTACCTCAATCTACTAATATAAAATAGAAAAAATTATGAGAGAATAAATTATCCTCGTAACTAAGACTCTCTTAAAGACGGGATGAAATTATATTTTGTGAGAAGGAAGCCTCAATTTATGAAAGTGTAAAATTTTTTCTCCAAGAACAATAACAAATTCAGTGTATTCTTATAAGTAGCGTGTACACAAATTTTACCCTTACCTTTAAAATAATAAGAAGATCGTTTCCGATATATCCTCAACAAAAATTTCCCTCCTAGACATGGATAAATATGGAAGAGTCCTTTTCGAGCAATTTCTTTTCTTCTTTTTCATCAAGAAAAATAATTTTAATTTTGGCTATATAATATCAGGGCAAACCCTGACAAAATCAGCAGTTGCTTTCCAGCATGTGAAAAGTACTTCTTTTGCCCAAAATACGTGTTGCCCCTATTTTTTTGCCAACCTATTTGTTTGAAGAGAAAATAGTAATTGGATGCTCTCTATGTCAACATCTTTGCACATAGTAGCCATTTTTGTCCAAGTAATTGTTAGCTACGTGCCCAATCTCCTTTGCTTACCAATTAGTCAATATCACATACTCTAGCATGTTGCATGCATATGAATATGTATTATTATTTTTAGTCCGCGTCAAAAATTATTTATATTTGGTAGTCAAAAAATATATAAAATTTATATAATTATTGTATATAACATACAAAATGTGTGTGTATATATATATATATAAAATATACAACTTTTGTACATTTTTTCGGCTATTATTTTTACATCGCTATACAATGTCATTTTCTCGCATAGGAATGATGTTATGTCCTTATTGAATGATTAGAATAGAGTACTTATTAAACTCAATCAACCATTTTGCTCGGATTGTATGTAAACTCCCTTTATCCCACACCTAATTAAAGCGTAATTTTCTTTCAATCTGACTAGATAAAGAAATTAAAGAAATATGCAAGAATAGTTCTATGAATGAATAGATAATCGACAACTAAAACAAGACTTTCTATTACTTGAGTAGATTATCATTGGTACATATGGATTTTCTTTCGTTGATTTGAAGCAAGATTTTGTAAAAGAAAAAGAGAATAATTTATTAATCTCTCTTGATGATGAATTGATGATATATGATGTGCAATGCCCAATTCATTACTGATTGTATCCCAGTTAGATTAAGATTTTAACGTTGTTAGATCAATTCAGCGTCCAAATATTGTCCTCGATTATGATATAATCCTAATTATTTAATGTTGATTCTATCCATGACGAAAAGCAAGAGAGTTATATTCTTCTACTTATATATTATTAAAACTTAGAATAAAAGAATAATTAACAACTGACATATCAAACAATTTAGCAGTTAATCATGCATTGTGGGTACTATTTTTCACCCTCTCTCACTTTGATTATTTAATACCTTTCTAATACAAGATATCTATCTATGAAATAATTAAGTCAATGACTATTGATTTGGTTTTATGTGCAGAATTCCACATTACCTATGGTTTCTTACCGGTAAAAATAAACAGAAGAGAGTAAATTAACAAGCAGTGGCGTGGTAATTAGCGTGTCAATGGAATAAAAAATTTCTAGTTACAACGACAAAAGGGAAATAATAAAGGTGGCATTAATTATTTCCCGCTGAAAATCAATAAGGACTGTATTATATTGTAGCCACAAATTTCATAACTAAATATATTCATGATAAAAGCTATATATAATGAGAAGGGGAACAACGGTAAAATTAAATTAGTACAACACTCGTAAAAGTAACAGAAAAAACAAACCTCATTTGACACTTGTAGATTGGTTACGTGTAGAGATAGTTAGCAGATGTATCAAATGAAAAGAACAAAATTTAAACGTAAAAAAGGATTTTTCCTTGGCAAATAGTCTCAAGAATTACTTAGTTGATTTCATTATCCAACTTTATAAAGTGAAAGAAAGAAGGAGAAAAGGCTGCAATATATGAACATGTAGTAGTTGTTGGAAGGTTAAAAAAAAAACAAAATTTGAATAAAGATTATAAAGGTTGAGTTAATATGTACATATTGTTTGCAATTAAGTACCGGAAGATGAAAGCAATACCAAGGTGTTGAATAGGCTGCAGTAAATAGTACAAAGTTACTATCATTTATTGAAAAGTAAGTTTACTTTTTAGTACAAGAATGTTACTAGAGTAGTGTGGGTAAAATAGTCCTTTATTTTTTTTTATGAGCATTTTGGTAATCCAACCATGACACTTGAAGCTTCCAAGTATAGTATGATACTGATATGACGATGATGATTAGCAGATATCATGATCAAATAACGTAGACGCGATTCAACTAGCAGAAACTCTTGGAACATATGGAGTTAGAAGTCACCAAATTAGCATCTTATCAAGAATTTTGGAATTCCTTACTCTTGTTAAACAATCACACAATTGTTTTGTGGCCATGGATAACAATGGTATTATGGCATGTGGACTTTTGTGGTATATATAACATAGTATTATTCGGTACTTAAATACATAAAAGTGCAATATAAGAACAATGAAAGAAATTGAAATTGATGGAATACTTTGGCATAGTCATACCCCCCTGAATATATTCAAGTTCCCAAATGCAAATTAATGGTTCTGGCTACTTGCTAGTCTACTTGTAGTATTACTCTTGTTTGTCTTTTCTTGGATTTCTAGTATTATATGATGTTGCTTTTGCTTCGGGTAGTTACTATCTCGCTGTTGCGACTGTTGCTTTCCTGGGCCGAGGGTCTGTTGGAAACAACCTCTCTACAAGCATAAGGTAGTGATAAGGTCTACGTACACACTATCTTCCCCAGACCCCATATGTGAAAGTATACTGGGTATGTTGTAATTATTGTTGCTACTTACTAGTCTTGCTTTTGTTATTCTGTAAGTATCTTTGCAGTTCAACTCAGAAACTCAAATTAAACTTCTATGAATAGGATGTAAAGAACTAAAGCACATTTACACTGATTAATGAAGTACTTAGTTTTACTCCAAAATCTGCTATGATTCAAGAATTTACTCCATGAATCTTCTTGTCACAGCTGCAGTGAACTCTCAAAAGAATTAAAGGACTAACTCAAACTTGCAGTACTTTTTCTGCAGCAGACATAATGGATTTGGACAAGCTTGGTTTTATTGACAATCTTGTGGAGATGGTTAAGCTTTCTGCACAAGCTAAATCATAAACTAAAATAGCAAACTTAATTAAAGCAAGGAACTCCATAAATGAGAAAAGGCGAATGATATCTGCAGCTTCGACGAGGTGTACTCCCCTCTCCTTCAGACGGTGTAATGCGGATTCACATGATCAACATCTAATCCTCTAAGCTTTGCAAAGGATTCTACTCTCCCTTTCAGTGTGTGAAGTTCCCTTAACCTGTCAAGTAAAAGAACACAATTAAACCAAATATCAGCTTATCAGGAACAACACAAACTTTTAGCTGCATTGTTGAAAGGGTAAAATATAGGAAAAGTAAAGCTTCTCTTTTGAGATTAAAAGACTTAACGGGAATCCTTAGAGAAAAGATATGCTTACCTTGCAATCTCTGCGCGCTTTTTGGCTTCCTCAGCCATCAAGCTGATATCCCTGAAAGTGTAATTTTCTGGAAACGTTCTAGTTTCTACGGATTGAAGGCCATGAATTGTTCTCTGTTCAGCAGCCCATGCTGCTTCGCGTGCTTCCTTACCAAAATCCTTTCTGTTGGTGAAAGCTGTCTGGTAATTGCAAATATGTTACATTATATGGCTAGAACCACGGAAATATTTGGCCTAGTGAAGAAGAATATGCAGTTTAACACAGGAAAATTTGTGTTTTTTGCTCACCTTTTGGTTCAGTAGTAAGCCCCAGGCTCTCCCACTGAGAGCATATCGAACAGCAAATTTGATGGGATCAAGTAGAAAATAGGTAACAATGTTAAACAACCAGATCACACCAGTCCATCTCCATCCAATCTTCTCAATCCCAGCAAATTTAACCGATGTTACCATAGCAGACATAAAAGTTGCAACCTGTAAGCAAGAGAAACAAGGAGGGAAAATGAGACTCCTATAGATTAATCCTGGAGTTGGTCAACTAGATACGGAACTTCCCAAAAGGGGAAAGTAAAGAAAAAAAGAAGGTAAATACTTACCATCTGAGCAACAATAAAGGCAGCAACAAGGAGAAGGCCAGGTCTTTCCATGAATGACCACCCTCTGGACCGTGTAACAAAGATCAACGCTTGGCTAATGGTGCTAACTTGGAGATATACAGCTGATGCTAGTTTTGCATTTAGAGAATCAGTGATGACTTTGTTTGCTGGAATATGTTTGTTGAAATCTTCTACGTTAAAGGCATTCTGAGGAGAAAGGAACATGATTAGTGATTAATCTTGCCCAAATACAATATTGAGTACGTACAAATCGCTCAGCTTCATTCATCGTTCAACAGTTCTCCTCTCAGTATATGGAGATGCATAGTAGTATGTTACATAAAAGAATTAGAGGGGCAAGTACCGCAAAGAAGCTGGTCTCAAAAGTTAAATAGAAGAATAAAGCAGTCATCAAGGCAAGGTAACTGCCTATCACAATTCCTGTTGCAAAGATTTCGCTGAGCTTCCAACTGTCAGGAAGTGGGGATGGCTTGACCCTGTCTTTGGATATAGTCATGATTGTGCCTGTAAACAATTTCCAACTGTTCAATAAGTAAACGAATATACACGAAGAACATAACATCAAAGGGGAGCCTTGGAACAACGGTAAAGTTGTCTCTGTGTAATCTATAGGTTACGGGTTCGAGCCGTGGAAGAAGCCACTACATCACATCCCTAGGGGTACGGCCTTTTCCCGTACTCTGCGTGAATATGGGATGCTTTGTGCACCGGGCTGCCCTTTTTTTTTATTTTACAGGAAGAACATAACATCAATCATATCTTTGCCAAAATTATGAAATGTACAAGACAATGCAACCACGGAGCGCAAGAGATTAGTGAGCCCTCACCATCATTAAGAATGGCAATGACAAGGACCATGAAAGGGGGAAAATTGAATCTCCAAAATGCAGTCAGCAACAAGAACCCCAACTGTTTGGTCATTACAAACATGAGTTACATTTTGCAAGAGAGAGAGAGAGAGGTAGTTATTCTCTTTTTTTTTATCAAGAATATAGTTCAGGTTCCAGAATATGATGACCAAGCATAACTTACCACAATACGGATTGTAATGGACACTGCATATATCTGGACAAAAGAAAGCTTAAGCATTAGTACCATGTTAAGATATCTTTGTGGATGAAGCAAGGGAGTTTTACTTACTGTGTAATTTTTCATTCTCTGGAAAATGGCACGGCTTGTCAAAACAGCATGGATAATAACACTTAGTCCTGGCTCAGTCAGAACTATATCCGAAGCGCCTCGAGCTGCATCTGTTGAATCTGCCACAGCAATTCCTATATCTGCTTTCTTCAGTGCAGGTGCGTCATTGACTCCATCACCAGTCATACCGCAAATGTGTTTCCTGCTTTGTAAGATTCTCACGATTTCGTACTTGTGCTCTGCAAGGAATAATATATTTAGATTATAATACAAAATGAAGAATATTAAAGCCTTTTGCCTCTTAACTTTCTTACCAGGAAAGACACCGGCAAATCCATCAGCGCTTTCAATAAGTTCTTCGATTGGAAGGACTGCAGCTGAAGTATCCTTTTGTTCTCCAAGCAAAAACGATGAAGGATACATGTTTGTGCCCATTCCGAGACGTCTTCCAGTTTCCTTACCTATAGCCAACTGGTCACCTGGTAAAAGTACGAATAAGTGACAGCTTATTTACATAATAGGAATTGGCTCAAAGTGCTAATAACGAGAAAAATGTAACAAGGTAAAAGCATTATCTGTTGAGCAAACCTGTAATCATCTTAACACTAACTCCAAGTTCGAGAGCTCTTCTGATTGTTTCAGCACTGTCATGACGTGGTGGATCAAAGAGAGGGAGAAGACCAACAAATTCCCAAGGGCCACCAGGACTGTCCTTTTTACCTTCTGGTACTTCCTATCGGAAAAACAAACTCACCGGTCATCATTTTGAGAGCCAAAACTTCATTCAAATCGACCAAGTCAAGGGGCCAAATTACCTGGCGAGCAACTGCAAGAGATCGAAGCCCACGTTCAGCAAATTTGTCTATCACCGTATGCACTCTATTTTGAATGTCTGATTTGTTCCATGCCAGGTTCAAAATCTAAAAGTTACAGAGAACATATCAGAAGAGTTTTATTTAATCTGTTGATTACCAAGTTCTGGATTCCACCTTTCTGATGAATATGAACCAAAGCGATCAACCTTTACCATCATTTGTTCTAAATTGATTGAAAACTTAGGACTAGTGTTGATCAATTATGCAAGTATGTTATCAAGTTCTTTATTTGATCCACGAGCTTAGAGTGGAAAAGCTCAAACTTTAAAAGCATTTACATGGCAAATGTTCTCACTTCTCAGAGTCTTATCTATTAAAAGCATAGAGTCTCTACCTGCTCTGGGGCACCTTTGCTCACTCTGTGCATTTTACCAGCGGTGTCGAGGTAGGTAAGAGCTGTCCTCTTATCAGTTGGATTGAATGGAAAGAAATGAACCTCTTTGATACCAGCTCGTGCCTTAAAAGAAATCAATTAAACAGAACAATATTAGTCCGTTTCACAATAACAAAATGATAAAAGAGTGTTATAGAAGTTTAGTTGCTAAAGTGAGACTTGGGTGAGAGGTTTCTTGACCATTCAAATTCATCAAAACTGCTTTGAAGAAGTTCTACTATTAACTAAGTAATGCTTGAATTTGTTTCATTTTTCATCTCTTTTTGAAAAGAGTTGCATGGAAGAGAATGGAATAATGCATTACCTCCTTAGGGTCAGCAAGCATGGATACTATAGCAGTATCAATTGCATCTTGATTTTCCAACCTTGAAGCTCTTGCAGCGATCAAAACCACCATATCCTTTTCAACATCTTTGGCAAAAACCTACAAAAATTGATGAAATTAACAACTTTTGGTTCATAAATGACTGCTCATATCATGAACAATTTACTCGCCCCCTAAGAGCTCTTTTATCTACCACGAGTCTGCATCATTAGTTCTGAATCATGAAGTGCTTTCTTGATACACTTATTGGACGTACAAATCTAAGAACTCTCTTATGCCATGAGTTGAAGGTTGTCATTTTTATCGTCAATGTGCGTGCTATACAACTAATATTGACATTTTGATTGCTCAATGCAATACAAAAAAAGTACCAAATAGGTACTGATTATATAACATCTTTGCTCTATGTCAGTACTATATATAGGATTTCAGATACTTGTATAGTTGTGTTCCAGAACTGAAGTTGCAAAAGTTGAAAGACATTCCAATCTAATGATATGTTTTTATAAGACCATATTTGTGCCCTGATCTGACTAGGACCATCATTCTATCAGTTTAACTGTTCACACATAGCTGATAAAAGCTCTTAAAAGAGGGTTTAAGGACCACCTCAATTAGATTTTTGTCCACTGATAGTTTGTTTAGAGTTAGAGTGCCAGTTTTATCACTGCATAAGACATCCATACCAGCCATCTCCTCTATAGCTGTCATTCTTTTTGTGATAGCTCCCTGCAATTAAGGGGTGTTATCAGTTGCTACTTGCCAGTTATTAAAATTTTCATTACTCTAGAAAGAGTGTTAACTTTCTTATCTCCTAAATCGATATGTTGAATCGTGTACTCAACACACCTGCTGAGATAGTCGATGAGAACCAATGGCCATAGTTACAGAGAGAACTGTAGGCATGGCAATGGGGATACCACCAATGAGCAGAACAAGAAGGCTGTCAATCGCTTCACGAGGTGGTCGATGTTGCCCCCCAAATATTACAATGAGCTCAATGACCATACCAATTGCAATTGAGCAGATGCAAAAGTTACCAATTGAGGCTAATACCTGAAACCATCAAATAAATTGATAATTCTTCTTAATACCTGCCCCATCACGTACTTCAATGCATCCCGATTACTATTAGAATTAGTTCTGACTAGTTTGGTATTATGGCAATATCAACCAAATTGAAATGCTGGACATTATGACCTTTAGGTACTAGAATAAGTAGTGAAGGAATTACGAGTAGGATATAAGTGCTCCTCACCTTCTGAAAATGTCCAATGTGTGTAGTATTTTCCACGAGATGAGCGGCCTTTCCAAAGAAAGTGTGAACTCCAGTAGCAATAACAACAGCTTCTAATTCACCTTGTTTGCATGTTGATCCAGAGTATACACCATCACCGGGATTTTTGGTAACTGGAAGTGACTCTCCAGTAAGAGCAGACTGCAGGACATATACTTAATCAAAAACCAGAATATTGATTTGTCTATTGCATCAAATTGCTTGAATAGCCTTTTTTTTTTAAAAATTTCCTGTAACCCCAAAGTTGAACAGATTAATTTTTCAGTGAAAGTCTAACAATTCCCTTCATTGCTTTTATGCAACATTTTGTTATAGAATGTCAATCAATTTGAATTGCTTTGTTTTACAGTTTTGCCAATTGTTCCTTCTCATTTTCAGTCCATCTTCCATACTGACTTAGGAAATTCAGACTGTTTGTTAAGCAACAGAAAATATTTAGGCTCTCTTCTGATTAGGCGTCCAGGTCAAGTTGCTTGTGACATAGACCAATTGGTTGAACTGATACCTGATCAATTTTCAAAGGATCACCGTTAAGTAGACGTGCATCAGCTGGAATTATATCCCCGAGCTTTATGCTAATGATGTCGCCAGGAACCAAGACAGCTGCATCCTCTTCACTCCATTTCCCATCCCGTAAAACCTGATATATACGATTAAAAATTCATGTACTATTAATTAATTGCAACCTTAATAATTACATGAAGATGTCATGTTATTTGCAGCTAGTTATCTGACCTTGGCTTTTGGAGCTAACCGAGCCATAAGAGCTGCAGCTGCATTTCCAGCGTTATTCTCTTCCATAAAACTAATTGTTGAGTTTATGATAAGTAGTGCAACAATGCCAACAAAATCTTGGTAATCAATTTTCTTGTGCTGTAACCAAAAATTGTTCAACAGAAATCAGTTTCCAAATTATTGTATGTTCTTGAAGATGTATCTGCAAATAAGCACAAAATAATATACCTTTCCGTGTGGAAGAAAAAGAGCCATGATTGCTGCTGCTTCCATTACCCATGAAAGAGGATTCCACATAAATCCCAAGAACTTCAGTATTTTGTTTTCCTGTCAAAATGAGGTGGAAAAGATATTTATTTAGATATGCAAATTAGAAGATGATTTTCTTGAAGGCGGCAAGTAAAAACAAGTAGAAGCAGCATCGAAAAAGAGATACCTTTTTCTCTTCGAGTTTGTTATGACCAAATACATTTAGACGTTTCTCAACCTCTGTAGAGTTGAGTCCCTCTTCTGTACATTTCAGGTTCTCGAAAACCTCCTTAATAGGAATATTTTCCTGTCACGTGAATAATAGACGATTAAGGTTAAAACATTCTCATTCGTATCTCATATGATCCGCGACAGAATGTTCATCAGGACTAATACTTATATTGAGAGTTAGCCATAATATATTAGTCTGCCTCATATTTTTTGAACTTTTACTTGCACTGCAGTCCTCATATCACAAGATTTAGTACAACTCATTGCTTTGTAAGATTTAAAACTAAATTTTACCAGATCAACAGTCTCATTGTTGATAGCCTCAAGAGTAGTGGTTGTGTTTTCTGTGCCCATTGTTGCTCACTTGCTCGGACCCCCAGCCAACAATTGGTAAAAGATCTACATTCGAAAAATGTTCCGTTGAATCACTTTTCACATAAAGCTTGCAAGATGTTGAGGAACATGAATGGTAAAGAAGACAATATCGACACACACTATCAGGTGTAGTTTACATATTGTAACAGGTCATTTATCATGTTTCGTAGATTACCAATCTATGCTTACTACAAAAAAGTTGTGTGTAATTGCTTTTTAATCTTGAGAGAATACCTTAAAAACTACACCCAATTTTCTGTAGCTCAAAATTCTAAAGGCATCAAATTCCAGCACTTTTTGATGAAAATGCATTTCATAACAAATAATACCAAGACTCCATAGCACAAACTATGTAATAAGTATCTCGACAGTCAAGTTATGTAACTTAAATCTTTCTTAAAATGCAAACCGTTGAACTTAACCAGCCCGATTATATTCTTAACATGATGTGATATTGTTCCCATTGGGCCAAGCCTGCACGATTTTACCCATAAGGCCTTACACCAAATCCCTACGCCTTATATGTAGGCTTCCCAATCTTTTCAACTACTGATGCGGGACTTTGTTCGCACATTAACACAAACATTACTTGAAAATATTGAAACAAGGGATTTCGATTGCATGCAGAGTATAGGAGAAAAATGGCTTACCCTCGTGACTTGAGAAGGTGTGGAGAAGACGAAGAAGAGAGAGTGGGAGGAGGAATGAAGTATGAAACTCCATGGAATAAATAAGCAAAAACATTGCATAGTTTGTATCATCGGAAACTCTTAGGGATGATCTCAAGGACAACACATAATTAGTTACCGTACACAGCTTCTGAAGCTCCGTCAACAAGGCATCAATGGCAGCATCCATGATGCCACAAGGCGTTTCTTTCAGTTTTTTTACAGTTGTCGGTATTACCATAAACGGAAAGGGCGAATTTTTTTTAAAAAAAAAGGTTGTTTGGTAACTGCAAATGGGTTTAAGACTATTATAACTTCCGGTCCAGCAACAATATATCCACTATAATTCTATATAGTGGGGTTTGAGAAGACAAAATTTACTCTTACTGAAAATAGAGAAACTGTTTCCAATAGACCCTTCATGAACCACATTAATGAAAATACATATAAGAAGGGACAACACTGAAAAGCCATGTAAAAGCAACATAAAAAATAATAAGATATTAAGAAGACCAAAATGAAAGAAATGACATGTAGTCCAACAGAATTTGAGTGTACGTACTAATACTACCGGTATGAACAATCTTGACCGCCTATCCTACTACCCTAATCCTTGACCTTCACGCCTTCCTATCAAGGGTCTTGTCCTTGGTCAGCTGATGATGCGCCATGTCTTGCTTAATCATCTCACTCGACTTCTTCTTCAACTTAGCTCTACCTCTTCTTAGACCCGCCAATGTCAACCTCTCACGCCTCCTCACAGGGGGGGGGGGGGGGGGGGGGGGGGGGAGGGAGGGTTGTGCTTCTTCTCCTCACGTGTCCAAATCATCTAACCCTCGCTTCCTGCATCTTGTCTTTATTAGGAGCCACACCCACCTTGTCGCAAATAACCTCATTCTTAATCTTATCTAACCTGGTATGCTTGCATATCTAGATTAACATTTTCATCTCTACTACTTTCATCTTCTGGACGTAGGCGCTCTTTACTGGCCAACACTCGACCCCATACAACATAGTCAGTCTGACCACCACTCTGTATAACTTACCTTTAAGTTTCAATGGCTCCTTCTTGTCGCACAAAACACCGGAAGTGAGTCACTATTTCATCCATCCAACCAATACAATGTATGACATATTTATCAATCTCCACATCCCCCTATGTAATAGACCAAAGGTACTTAAAACTTTCTCTCCTAGGGATGACTTGTGAATCCAGCCTCACTTCCATTTCCCCTCCTTGAGTCTCAACTTACACTCCAAATATTCTATCTTAGTCTTGCTCAACTTGAAACCTTTAGACTCCAGGGTCTACCTCCACACCTCTAACCTCACGTTCACCCCACCTCGTGTCTTGTTAATCAATACAAATATCATCTGCAAATAACATGCCGCAGGACACCTCTCCATGGATACGGCGCATCAGTACGATCATCGCCAGGGCAAACAAAAAAGGGCTAAGTGCCGACCCCTGGTGCAACCCTATTATGATCGAAAAATGGTTTGAGTTCACTCTCACTGTCCTTGCCCGGGTATTCGCCTCCATCATACATGTCCTTAATCGTCATAATGTAGACAACAAGTACACCTCTATCCTCTAAACATCTCCGCAAATATTCTCTCAGAACTTTATTGTACTCCTTTTCTAAGTCGATGAACACCATGTTCAAGCCCCTCTTCCTCGTTTTTATTGCTCCATCTATCTCCTAACAAGGCGAATGACTTCGAACTACCCGACATAAACCCGAATTGGTTCTCGGAAATAGACACACTCCTCCTCACCCTTAGCTCCACCACCCTCTCCCAAAATTTCATAGTATGGCTAAGAAGCATCATACCCCGATAGTTATTGCAATTTTGGATATCACCCTTTTTCTTGTATAGAGGAACCATCATGCTTCATCTTCACTTTTTGGGCATCTTTTTCGTTCGAAAAATGACATTAAATAACCTAGTGAGCCACTCCAAGCCCTCCCTGCCCACACTCTTTCAAAACTCCACCAAAATTTCATCTGGCGGTCATTTTTTGCCCTGCTCATCTTACGCATAAACCCCTCAACCTCCTCAACTCTAATCGGCTTACAATACCCAAATTACAACGACTCTCGAATAGTTCCAAATCAAACAGTACAATATTCTTGTCGCCCTCCTCGTTCAAGTGTAATAATTAAATTAAACGACCTTGTAAATTATGTGTATAAACCTATACTTAAGATCCTTTTGCATAAACAAGGAAAGACAATAACTCACACTTCGTCTAATGTGAGAAAATTTAATCGTGTGAGTTTGAAATATTTCTATGAGTTCTTCAAAAATATAGAGAGGCCAATATTTTCATAATATTTCTATGAAAATATTATATGTGAATACATGTCACTCCTAATAACGCTAGGGCATCCTCATGTAAATCATTACTACAGAGATGCCAAAAGGGTAGCGGACAGGCTGGCCAAGGAAGCAGGGAAGATGATAGAAACAACAATAAACTTTTTGGTAGTTCCTCTGGTGTTTGTCAATGAAGCAATATGGGCAGACATCCTAGGAACTATTGTTGGTTCTCCAAGTACATGCTAGTATATATGGCCGTCAAGTAATAAAGTGACTCAAAAGTCGGATGTCGAACCCACAATGACTTAGATCAATTATCAACTAAGCAAACAAATTAATTAATTGTCCAAGATATTTAAGAGTGGTGTTTTTCTATTAATCTAATATTGCGGAAATTAAACAAGTAACAACTAATTTATCAAGAATGCAAATGTGTATGATGAGGTTTAATTCAGAGGAGATGAAAATTCCAGGGTTGTGGTTGGTTTATCAATCCTATTAAGTTCAATAATCACACTCGTTAATCCAGATTATCTATGGTTGCTAATTAAATAGATTGTTATATGAATAACAGGTTCCCACATTACTACTCGCATGTCCACAATATATAAATTCTATATTCCTATGGTATTGAGTCTATTATGAATGAATATAATACGATATTCAATTAAGCAAGACTGTTAGGTATATTTTTATCCTAACCGAGAAATTGTTCCCCGAGCCACGAATTAAGAAATAATCTCTCTATAATTCTACTCTAATCTAAACACGGCTTTCCCAAGCATCTCATAGATAGTAGGGTGAATTGATAGCTACAACAATTTACAAGTTAAAACTAGAATTAAAGAAACAACCACAAGATGATAATCCGAATTAACGAATATGTAATTAATAAACGTTAATAATCATGTCAACCACAACCTTATAAACTAGAGTGCTTATCCACTTATGTTCGTAGTAACAATTTTCCAAGTATCTTGCATAAACAAATTACAAAGAAAAGATGAAGGAATGAAGAACTCGATAATTTTCTCCTCTAAAAACTGTTCCACATTATGTTCTTGACTCCGGTCTCAAAAAATCCCTAAAAATGGTGTTTAATGACTATTTGTATGTGTAGGGAAAAGACCTAAACGAAATAACCAAGCCCAAAACCAAAAAGGAGACGAAATAGGCTTGAAACCCGGAACACGCGAAACACCTCAAAACAGACCGCGCGTCGCGAGCTTAAAAGCGCGGTGAACCTCGCTGCAGCCCTCGCATCGCGAGCTTAAACGCGCGAGAGTCTCTCGCTTTATCCCTCGCCTCGCGAGCTTAAATGTGAGGGACTTGGCTCGCGTCGCCTGCTTCTTTGCTTCGTTTTCAGCATTGATTTCTTTTGTTCTCCACTTGTTCCCATGTCAATTTGCTCACTTGGATCCTTTAATAATTTTGTCTTCACTCATTACCCAATCATGATATCATAATATTTTCCATCATCAAATAATCACAAGTCATTCTCGTAATGCATAAAATATACATAAAATCTCTACTTTGCTCCCAATTTCATCTTCAACGTACCTACACATAATAACCTCAATGAAGCACACATATAGTATAGTTTAGCATTAAAGCCCAAACTGTAAGGTAAATAATGCACTAAAAATATGGTATTATAGTCAAACATCACTACACCACACTAAAATGTTTCTCGTTCTCGAGCAATCAAACTATAATTTATGTAGACACGACCTTTTTAAACTATTCTCCTAACTCATCACACCAAGAATCTTTAAAATAGACTAAGCACAAGAGTGTAACATCTTCACCTCAAGATTTGACTCACAAGTACCATGCATTATTCACAACTCACTCACTTACTCTAACATAGAGGTCAAATACATTACCTTTCCTTCATGAATCAAGTGTCGTCACGCAACAAATGATAGTAGTTCCACACACAATAAACTTTAAGAACAATTAGGAACTCAAGATAGAAGGAATTCACTCACTCTCATAAATAACATTTATATGCCACAAAAGATGCACTCTAGGCTTGCCCGTATTGTACTACTCTACTAATCGAGTTCATTCAGTCTAGGATCAAGTATGACTTTAATTGGTTGCAACATAGGTTGCGGGTAGGGTAGGATATATTTGGATACGAGAGTGACTACACCTCCCTAAATACTTTAATACATACACTTTAACATTTAAAACCCCATATTTATGTCAAACCATAACTCCATCTTCGCGTCAATGTATATTAACTACATACTTCTTTAAGCACAATTACATCAAGAGTCACCACTATCAAGGAATGTTTTTCACAATAATACAACTATTTTTATTTTTTTATTTCTTTCTTTTCCAATTCAAGTGGCTTTTATTTTTTTCAAAACAGTGCACCTTTCTCCTTATTTCATTAGTTTCACTCAAAAGCCAAACCAACTACCCCACACTTTAACTTTTATAAAGTATTCATAACAATTCAATTGCTCATGAGAGGTTAAGAATTTCAAACAGATGGTTAATTAACACAAATGGATAAGACATGTAATGTGGTTACCAAAGAAACAGGATTACAAGCTCAAAGGGTTAACTAAGATACATAATAATTAGGCGGGTAAACTATATATGTCTGGCTCAACAAAGGAACGCCTATATCACTTCAAAGACTGAACAAAATTACTGTTTCGCTTTGCAAACACACGGGGCAAGTTTTAGACATCAAATGCAATGCACAGAATAACACACAAACCTCACACATAACTCACTCAGGATTGGACTCATCAAGACACTCTATTCAAAGAAGTTAAGCAAATTTAAGATTATACAATTTAAGGTGCTTATACAAGAGTAAAAAACTAAGCCTAAGCGTCACAACCAAAGTACTCACTATTCTCAAGGCATAATAAAGTCAAGAAATACTGCTTCAATTCAATTCATCTCACAATGGCTCCCACTTCTAAAAAAATAAAACTAACTACACCCTATTCAAACAAAACCCTTGGAAAAAAATCGCGGCACAAAGAAAAACCAAGGGGGAATTGATACACTGCCTACAAAGAAAATCTTTTTGTCTTTTTCCTTTGGACTTCAATCCCTCAAGAAAACTGTCTAGGAGGTCCATCATCGGGAAAAGTCTAATTTTTCTACTTTTTTTTTGATTTTTCGTAGGAGCTACTAAAATACTACACATACTACTAATTATCTAGAGAATTTTCCCATCCAACACTTAAAAGAGTGCAGTGTCCCCAATGCACAAATAAAACAAAACAATAACGAGGGTGGGCAAGAAACTCCCTGAAAGGCTGATCACGCTCAACTATGTCTTGTAGAAGACTAAGCGGGCGTTGTAAATATAATCCGGGGTATTACGCCCAGAGTCGATCCCACAGGGAATTTACGTATCAATTGAGTCTATAAAATACTAAACTGTT